>CAOLHI010002609.1:0-243311 GCA_948474755.1 Ctenosaura bakeri | reverse complement strand
AGAAATAAGTGTACCCACTATTATAATATTTTTGTTGGAATGATACTATACAAATTTGTCTTTCTTTCTTTCTGTCATTCAAGTTTCTTTAAGCCTTTGCAAACTCCATGTGAGGACATCACACACACCCAGAGGTCCATGAACCACAGGTTAGGAAGCACTGCTCCCAACAGTTTTTTGCAACACAGAGGAGACTGTATTTGAAACACAGCTTTTTAAAATATTGAATATTGAACATTATGAGTTTGCTGAAGGCCATCAATTTAACAAAGTAAAATTAATTATAAAAGCATGACAGGAGTTTCAAAAGCAGTATGCAATACTGCCAGGGAGAAAGGATACTAGCTCAAGCAAAAGAAATCCCAAACCTCACTAGGCCCACAACTCAGTAAGGCCCAACTCATTGAGGAAAGCTAGAAGCTACATCAAGATCAGTGTCAAGATTCTAGACTATTAGCCTCACTGTTAAATGCTTAAGCCTACTTAAAAGCAAAAGTGACAATCTTTCTTCAAACAGTAGCAAATACAATGACAAGCAGTAAAATGAATGAAACAAATTACCACAGTATTTCTATTTCTATATATTCATATTTCCTCCCATTGATGAATGTTTTTTCCTCTCATTGAGACCAGCGATACATAGGAAGACACTTTAAAGAGGATCAAATCATCGCTATATCACGATAAGCACTGTTTAAATTGACCAGCAGTGGCTCTTCAGAGATTTTGACAGAAAATTTTCCCTCATCTTCACTAGAAGATACTAGTGATTGAACCCCAGGACTTTCTGCATGAGAAGCATGTGCTCTAAAAGAAAACTATGACCCTCCCCTTAGAATCCAACAACTTACAGCCTACAGTTCTTCAAGTCATGCTGTCTCTTCCTGCCAGACTTGACAGCTGTAAGGAAAACTCCTTCACTAATCAGAAAACACCCATATACATCTCTGATTTTTTTAAAAAAAGTGTATGTATATGTCCACCACAGCTACAAGACTATGAACTGCAGACATTTTAAACATATCACAGATAAAAAAGTTGACCTGAGTGTGCATCTCAGACTTAATCTGTTTCTTAAACAGTAGCCCACAATATTATGTTGAATCAGTGGTCAGCGGACAGCAAGAACGTCAGCAGCAAGAGAGCTCCTCAGGTCTCACAGGCTATTTTCGCACTACACTTATAGTGCTATTATTCCACTTTCAACATCCTGTGGAATTCTTGAGTTTGTAGTTTACTGAGGCCAAATAGCTCTCTGGTTGAGAATACTAAATGCCCCCCTCTAAACTGCAAACCCAGAACTCCATAGGATGTTGATAGTGAAATAATAGCACAGTAACAGTGTAATGCAGAAATGGCCATGGTCTCTTCATGAGCAAGAAGCCTTAAGACTGAGTCCAAATATATCAGGTTGGTTTGACGTGAGGTTGTAGTGGACCAAGCTACTTTAGCCTTATCAGCTTTAGATCAAGACTTCTGCTATTTCTGTGTACCCCAGATGCCAAATGAGCCTTGTCTGTTCCTGACTTCAGGTGTGCCTTGTGTATGGAATGTAAAGGAGATGAATTGATAAATACAAGGGTCAAGGACAGACAACCCATTTAGAAATTAGATTTATGGTTGCTGGTACAGAAACAAAGAAAGAATAAGTGTCCATGTTGCTCAGATTGCGGTGGGAGGACGGGCTAGGAGAAAGGCTAATTGAGCACCTAGGTGGGGAAGAAAAAGCAGTGGAAGGGAAGACTGAAAAGTACAGTTGTCACATTGCCTAGTTGGCCAGGTTTGTGTGGGATTCCAAAATGCCAGCAACAACATGGCAGGCAGGCAATTACATCAGAAGCTATTGAGAAAAGCTGTACTGGGTATTTGCTTGGAGTCCAGTTATGTTACTTCCCAGTTTTTATTTATTTAAGTATTTAGCCCTGTAGAAGCTATGGCCATTTCTGCACTACACTGTTATAGTGCTATCATTCCACTTTCAAGAATCTGTGGAATTCTGGGATTTGTAGTTTAGGAAGGGGCCTTTAGAATTCTTAGCCAGAGAGCTCTTTGACTTCAGTACACTACAAGCCCCAGAATTCCACAGGATCTTGAAAGTGGAATAACAGCACTATTAACAGTGTAGTGCAGATACGGCAGAAAATTCTATTGATATGTTTTTCAAAAAATGAACTTGCCATTGCCTTTCAGCATTTTTAGGCAATGGGGTGCAGTCACGAGGCCTGAACGACAATATATTTTCAGGCCTTAGAGATTTAAAATTGTAGAATTATCAATTAATCTATGTGCTGTCTTGTGAATTATAATTATACTATTAATTGATAATTGTAGAATTATCAATTAATCTATGTGCTGTCTTTGTCACATTGTACAGCTGCACAATGTGGCTAAAGGACTGCATGCTTATATAGCCCATGCTGGTTGTGCAGCCTATGACACTTTCCCTCCTCAATTCCTCTGAACCTCACTCACCTTTTCTGGCATAGAAAAAAAGGGGGGATGAGAAGGAGGTACATTGCCTCTCCTCAAATTTCTTCAGGAGTTATTAATTACATCACAAGACCTTGCTGTGTTTAATTATTTTTAAAAAGTTATTTAAAACCAGAAATAAATGTCTATTAAACTTCCATTTGGGGTTCTGATGTTCGTTTGACATTTTTTCGGACTCCATACAGCTCCAAGGCATGTGATTTTCCCCCAGGCTCTCCCTCTGTGTTAAAGAGTTAAGCCATCAGCTGTTGAGCATCTTTACTCTTGTTGTCCTCAAACCCCCTCCCTAAGGAAATTACATTTTGGGACTCTTTTTCGGGTTGATTATTCATCCCCAAATTGCCCAAAAGTAAACAAGGCCACTCATCAGTGCAGTGCTTTTATTCCTCTGCTCCCTAAAACCTCACTCCATGATCTTTTATGGGGACCAGAACTCTCCAAATATGGCAACATGAAGTGGTATGACAACATCTGTGATGTGTTGGAAACAAGGGCTACAGCTTCCTAGGGACTGCTAGTCTGAAAACTAGCCCCTATCTTCACACTTGCCTACTGTTATATTAAAGGAAAGTAGTAAAGATGTGATGTTTCCTGTATCTTCTTCCCTGGATATGCATCACCTTTCTGTATCTTGTAACTGCATTATGCCATCACTCAATGCGGGGCACAAGTGTGTGAAAGTACGTGTATATGATAGAAACTGTGATTTAAAGGTCCTCTTTCATAGTCACTATGGCCATTTCCACACTGTACCTCTTCCAATGTCCTCCCATCATGATCAAGCAGCACCTTTGTCAGGAAGAGGGTGTAATGCAAACACTCCCCTCTGCACCAGGCCAGTTCCTTGTGGAAGGAAGCGCAAGCAACACATTCCTTCCTTCCACAGCACAGCCAGTATCTTTCCTGAGCTGCACTGGGATAGTTCCACGTGGCCGGTGGTGATGGGAGCGTCATGCAATTGCAGGCAGTTAATAAATTTTTGCCGTTAAGTGAATATCCCGCGATCACGATGGGTGGGGGCGTGCTGGCTGTGGGACCACGACAACGTCATGCTAAAGCACGACACACAGACTGTGTCCCACAACACCAACACCAGGCAGACATGGCCTATGTCCTCTGGTACTTACTTTTGAGTAGACATGTGCAGGATTGTTCAAATGATTGGTTGTGGGGGTTTTTTAAGAACTTTATACTATGTTAGTGCTAGGAAGGCTTCTGCATATGCTCAAGGACAACAAGTGCATTTTGGAAAACACCAATTCCTTTCTCAGAAGAAAAGTACTCTAGGGAGGCATTATTTAACTGTATTGTTGCTTTTATTCCATAGTATAATTACTAATAAGAATACCTGGTGTCTCCTGCAGCTATATAACAGAGTTCTGTGAAGAGAAAAGGTGGTACAAGTATGATAACGCAAAAGGGTCATTTGACTTCACAAAACATTTTGATCTGCAGGTTGTGTGTACTTGCATTACTTGCAAAGGATCTAGGAATGCCAGACCGAGCTGGAGTGTATGTCTAATCATCAGTCCTTTCACAACTCATAACTTAATCTTTATAATGAGCAAATAAATTCTACAATATGGAAAAATAGATGTTCGGATCTGGGAAAACAGAACATGGAAACTCAAAGAGGGGACAGGAGGGAAGGGATGGATTCTTGGTCACTGTTAAGTATGAGGAGATGAGTTAGAAGATGAACAAATACCACAGTGGCAAGGGAGGGAGAAAGATCAAGCAGAAAAAACAGACTCAAATACGAGAAAAGAAAAATAGCACTGAAATGAGAGGGAAAGGGGGGCTTTTAGACAAGGTACAGGCTGAAGGAGTACCATGAGGGAAACAGAGAAAGGCTAGCATGAAACATAAAAGTGTAAGCATGGGAGAGAAGAGAGACAGCATTGGGATGAGAGTGTAACTAACAGATTTTAAACCTGGGGAAAGCCAGATACTTCTAATAGTTTCATGTGAATGTTGTCGTACTTGCTATCTCCTGAAAATTAATGAAGACAATGTGCTACTATTAATCTGCCTCTTGGGAGAGATCTTTTAGAAAATATATCAGCACTTTAGTGCATCTCATGGACAATTTCATGCCAGCTGAGTGCATGTGCTATAACTTTTATCATATGTAATGTTGACGAAATATAGAAGTTCACCATTGGTGAGATTATGATAACCACAGATTAGCATCTAAACAGAGCACTGGATGTCTCCTAAAACTATAGGTTGGCAATTTTTAATGTATTCTCTACACAGCACCTTAATTTGCTGAATGCTGTCCTCAAAAATACAGAAGGAGTTCACAGAAAAACTGGAATCTTCTGGACACATTAACTTTTAACTTTTACAAAAAAATATTTCAACTAATTTAACAGAATCAGAGTTACAGAAAACCTGGCTACCACATTCTGTTGTAATAGCTGAACCTGTTTTAAAGATACAGGCTTCCCCCACTTAGGAACCAGCACTGTCAGAAAGTAGAAACGGTAGAAAAGAGAAACCCATCAACTGTAGAGAATATGAAGGACTTACGGAGGCTCACTTGGAACCGTACATGCATGCTGCTAGTAAAGTCTCTGCCTGGCTTGGCATTTTTTATCCCCTCTGAGTTCACTTTGCAAAAAGCACATGCACAGTCCCAAACAAACCTCCATAGGCAAGAAGAATTGACGGAAGCCTGCTCTTTCATTGCTTGCAATACAGACAAGTTCCATTAATGCAACCAGGGGATCCACTCTTTCCCTCAGCAAGACTCAGGACTGCGCATGCATGCAAGCGGTCCCAACCAAGCCTCCACAGGCAAGAAGAACTGACAAAAGAGCAAGCCCCATGTCAAATTAATGTAACCTGTCCTTAATTTGGAAATGTCAAAAGAGTAAGTCATCAGATAACACAGCATCAAAATGTGGGGCTTCCTGTACAGAAAAATGAAGATCTCCTACAGTTTTTTTAAAAATGGGTGGCAGATATTCTTAATCAGAAAAGTAGAAACCTCAAAAAGACAATAGGCTCTAGAAACTTGTAAAAAGATATGGAACTCACTTCAAACCATTTAACTGTGACAATGGTTTATGCAACTGATATCCCTGGGATTTCATCTGTCTGCCCCCAGTTTATCTCTTTTCTTTCTTCCTCACTATTATCCTTGCACATTCTGCACTTGAAATACTGTTCTCTCATCAGATTATTTTTATTTTCTTATCCACTTCTGCAGATAACACAAATAGAATTAATTATTTAAAAATATTTCTCATCGTATTTCTTCACACACACAAGAAGTTTCTTCACACAATCTAGTAGCTGGAGATCTTTCTTCATTTCTGAATGAGGGTGAGGGCTTTTTTTTTCCACTTAGATCTTTTTTCAGTTGGCTGCATTTTTGTACATGCAAAAAAGACACATTCAGCAACATCTTTTGATCAACCACCTGACAGGTACCCTAACCACACTTCAAAATTTCTTGGATCTAATGCAATCAGTCTCCAATTTGCCTTATCACAGAGAGTCTATTTAAGTCTCCCACAGTGTATTTAATTTTTAAAAAGCAAGAGTGAACAAACAAACAAAAAACCTTTGAGGTATGGCAGTTTCTCAATGATCAGAGTTCATCTATATATATCAGTATAATTAATGGTTTTTTACTTCTAAAGGAAGGAAAGGAAGGAAAATACCTTATAAAATCATGTCCTGCTCACACTGTAACATGGCAAATACAACAGCCTTAGAAAAATAATGGTAAAAGCTTTTCCATAAATAAGAAATATTAATGAACTAACACTGATTAGTGAATTGTTCATTGGGGGAAAAGCTACATACAATTTGAGGTGGGGAAACAGAAGTTGAAAGAAAGTTCAAAGAAATTGTAAATCAATGGCAGGCATGAGAGAGCTTTAAAAAAAAAGCTTAAGTAAACAGTAACTATTCGAAAAATAAAATTCTATCTTTCCAATATGTGTGAAGAATTGTTAGTGGATGTGCTCTCCAGATATGTACAAGAACTCACACATGTTTTGAGAATGTACATGTATAAATGGTATTTCAACCTTCACAATAGTGAATCCTGGCACACTGATCCCAATCTTGGTCCATGATGGATGGGTACTGAAGATGTAAAAATTAAAACATATACAACAATTACATTAGGAATAATCAGAGGTTCTAACAAGGAACCTATAATGACAACCATTCCAATAAATACTACGGAGACAAACCAGCCATTAAAGAGAATAAAATACTGTTCCATAAACTTTGCTTAAAGTAGAAGGGAAGAAAAAATAACTGAGTGAAAGAGCACTGGGGTTTCTAAAATCCAGGCTGTAACTGTGCAGGTCTGTGCAGGTTATAGCAGCCTAGTTCTCAGATCAGAAAATAGTGGACCTCAGAGTTAAGCTTGTTTGGGGTCCTAAGGCCCATGCAAAGAGGAATTAGAAAAAAGCCCAAAGATAAGGTTCAGAACTCTGAAAATAAAGAAAGGAATCCAAGCAGTTTACAGCCAAGGGGCAAGGCTCATCTTAGTTAATCTCCATTTATCATATTGTTTTGACAGTTTCTCATGGTCAGCCACTGGATCACAGACTCACTTGCTAAGAAATATATGTTGCTGTTGTTGTTGTGTCCCTTTGTTTCCAACCTATGGTGACCCTAAGGAAGACCTATCACAGGGCTTCCTTAGCAAGATTTTTTCATAAGAGGTTTGCCTTTGCCTTCCTCTGAGGCTGAGTATGACTTGCCCAAGGTCTACCAGTGGATTTCCTTGGCAGGCATTCAAACCTTGTTCTCCAGAACTGTAGTCCAATGCTTAAATCATTAAACTATCTCAAATGCTCAAACCATTAAACTATTTTTACACTGCCATTTACAACAACTAAATCAGGGGCATGGAAACTTAATTCTGGAAATCATAGGCAACCTCCCATGCTAATTTCGCAGATAACAAGAGCCCTGCACAATTGTTTAAAAAATCAAAAACTTCTAGAGGGATTTCTAGAGAGACTTTTTTTAAAGGGCTCTCTTGAATATAAAATATAAAATGGATGCAGTTGCATGGCAGAACTGCCCCAATACTTTCTAGAGAGTGCAGAGGAGAATTTTCAGTAAATTTTCAATACATTTTCAGTAAAATGAGGCCACTAATATGGAGATGGGGTGCAGTCCTCAGATGTCTAGGGAGGGGCATGTGTACCCTAGATCCCGGAAATCTGCTCACTATGACCTAAATCATTAACAACAAATGGATGTGGTAATAAAGGAAATCTAAGTCCTGTAGGAGGCTGAGAACTGAAAGAGAAAGCTGGCATTTGTTGATTAGTGCTTCACTCACTCACAGAAGTAGAATCTTCTGATATGTGGAAACTGATATTTCTTCTCTTATTTTGGGACAGATCCTAAGGGTAATGAACTGTGGAGAAAGAGGTCAATCTGCCCCCGCCACAGACCACACTATCACATTTTGGGCACACCCCCTCCATTTTGGCCCATTTTTTACCTTTCTGTTTTGTTTTGTTTTGTTTTAGTTTGGTTTGGTTTTCAGGGCTTTGGGGGGACTCTAGGAAGCTGAGAATTCTAAATGCTACTCCCTAAACTGCAAACCCCAGGATTCCATAGGATGTTGAAAGTGGAATAATAGCACTATAACAGTGTAGTGCAGAAATGGCCTAAGACAGCAACTGAGCAGTGAACAGGCCGCCACCTCATCCTACATGTACTGGATAGAGTTACCATGCCAGAAGTTACAGAGGCCACTGACAGGAAGAGGGAGGTGCTGATTGGTTCCTCTCACATCCTGACCCTCAAGCAGCTCCTGGATGATGTGCACAATTTGACAGAGCAAGTGCCACTGAAGCCCTAAGCCTATCTGTAGCTGTCTAAAGAGACTTGCTGACAGCAGTTCTATTTATCTGCCCAGATGAAGTTTTTTCAGAGAAATGTCTTCTCCCACATCTCTGCATTTTGCTTCTATCCTTTTAAGACTGGTCCTCAGCCTGGCCCTTCTTTCAAGCCAGCTATTTTGAATGAACCTGACACCAGGAGGACAATATGCAAGTCAAGGATCAGGGTCCAGTAGTCTCTTAAGAGTCCTTTACTTCTCACTATGATGAGGCTTCTGGTTGCACTTTATTTTTCTCTTCCCCAGGAATACTCTGCATTTGTCACCTAAACGCATGACTGGAGTTGTCTGGGCTCCACCAATGTTTTGTTTCTTTCTTTCCTTACAAATATAATTGACCCTGGAAGATAATTTTTGTTATCGTTTTGACAAAGTGTTTTGAGAACCATTCACCCCAGCAGGGAAACCAGAAACAGTCAAAGCAGTAGCTGTCCTTCAGTGTCCAGCTTGGAGAGCCTAACAGGTGTACTGACAACTGGGATAAAACATAGATGATCTGCTACTTTCAAAAGACATGAGAAAATGTACATATGGAAGATAGCTCTTTGTGTTGCAAGAGTTGTATAACTCTGCTCAAGATTCCTGGAGTCTTCAAAATAAAAGTGGAAGGCTAAAAAAACAGGCTTTCTCAAGCCAGAGTTCCCTGGAACCTTAAGATTGCTAGAAGTTTCATGAGAGATCATGGCTGGGGGGAAAAAAAATTTTTTTGAGCCATAGAAATAATATTTTTGTGTACAGATGTTCCCTGAAAACAGACAATTATTTCAAGGATTCTTCCAGGGTGAAAAGGCTGAGAAAGATTTTATGGCCAGCAACATGTAGAATGCTTTCTACATTCCATTACACACAGATCTCACCCCTTAAAAAATACCCGTGGTCTGACTAGTATAAACCAATGCATCTTAAGAAGTGCACTGAAATCCACAAAAACATTACCTATTAGGTTATTATGAAGATAAAAATAGTTGAGGTGAAAGAACTATCTACAGCTGTAGAACCTGGTACAAAGACCCAAGCAGTTAGTGTCAGTATTTATAAATGTTTAGGTAAAGTGGAATACAGCTTATTTTAAAAAAATGGAACATGTATAATCCAGCACACACTTCAATGCTAGTCATTTGCCTATGTTTTTATAAAATTATGTTTTAAAAAATGAGGATACAAGTACTGATTCAGTTATGACATCATTCCAGAGCTCATATATGTATATTAGGAGTAAAATCAATCACTACAGATTAGTGACTACAGATTAGATCACTAGTTGGAAATACAGATTCTTTTGGTTACAATCAAAAATAATAAATAAATAAATAAAATAAAAAGAACACACTTCAATTGAAGCTTGGCACTACAATACCTTTATAAAGTCATGTAACAATAAGCAAGCTGGAGGGTCCTCCACTGAATCATTTTTTTTTTTTTTACTAAATCGTATGTGTACCAGGAAAACCACAGCAGAATTCTTTCATTTGCCAGAAACAACAAATGAACAAACACAGACACCTCAAGGCTGCAATCGCATATCCACTTATCTGGCAACAAGCTCCAGCTAACTCAGTGGGAACTACTGACTGAACAGACATCTCGAAGATATTATCTCGAAGATAATCTCACTAATCTCACCAATACTGCATTTCTTCAGGAGTTATGCAAACAGTAAGCTTTCAGAAGAATTATTCAAATCTGTTGAATCTACTGCATCTGAAATCCTTATATCAATAGCCTAGGTATGAATTACGATGAATTGCATCCTCTCAGATCTTACCCTTCTACAAAGCTGTCCGAAGAAAACTCACTCCTAAGGCAAGTCAGCACCTTCTTTTAACAAACTGCTCTTTACTCACCAGGTTCTTTGAGTGTCCTGTCATTTAGATAGTCAATTCAAATTGCTATCTACAGGAAGAAGTGCAGTCTGAAGTTGCACTGCTCTCTGTAAAATTTATTCTGCTGTAGAGGATGCAGACAAACCACAGCCTAGTATGTAAATATTCAAGCATATAAAGAACTTGCTCAACAAGCTTTTAACTGTTTTAAATTGTGCTTTTAATTTACTGCGGAATTAATAGTTGATCTTGTTTTGTGTTTTAATGCTATTCTTACTGTAATACTAGTGCAAACAACCTGTTTCAGCTAGATTAAAAAGCCACTAGTCCCACCCTCAACTCAGCACTCACTCTTTCCCTGATTTCTCACACTTCATTTGCTCTGGTCTTTCTTAATCTTCACCTTGATACTCATCCATCCCATACCAGTTTCAGCTAGGTTAGGAACCCCTACACTCCCTCACCACAGTGCTGTGCTAACCCAGTGAGTGTGTGTCACCCAGTGAGTTTCTACGGCTGAACACAAAATTGAACCCTGGTCTCCAATACCCAACTGCTACACCATGCTAGCTTTCCCCTCATCATCTTATACAATACTTTAAAAAAGGGCCTTTCGGTCTTTCTACACCTCTGTCCTAAAATCTGCTCTGGCCTTTGGTCCTCTAACTCTCCTCTTCACCTGTATTAACCATCCCGAATTAATAACTGATCAATTTAAAAAAATGCAGAGATTCACAATCTCAGGATCCCCTTGTATAGCCAAGCCAAGTTTCAGATGTCTCAGCTTCATGGACCTGAACCTATGTTGAACATACATACTTTTTATTATAAATTACTAGTGTATTCACCCGGCATTGCCCAGGATTTTATTTTCCTTTTAAGAACTCACCAAACTGTTTTCTCCAGTACTTGTAACTTTTCCTCAACCGGCTTATTCAGTAACTGAAACATATCTCCATATTCCCTAATCCAATCCTAAGGGAATGCACTGTCTTCCTCCTTGTTGCTGTTACCACGGTTATGATATGTCTGTGAGAGCACTAGATATCTCTTGATATCAAACTTATTTGGCCTTTATGTGACCTTTCTCTGCCACCTTACTCCACATGTTTGCAAGGGCCACCGGACGAGCACGTAATAGGCACGGCCGTTAATGGTTGTACATTCCAAACCTCATTCAGGCAGGCAACTTAATGCCTCTCTGATGCTTTAGGGACCACTCCTTCTTGCAAACCAGCCTTGCTCAGCGCGACTTTACACAAAGACGCCCAGCCGAGTGCTGAGCCATTCCTTTATTTTGGGCTATTTGCATACTGGCCATACTATTGTCATCCAGCGCTAAGCTCATCATGTAAAACCTGACCTTTTCCAACGCCTTTGTCCAGCTCTAAATTTCCTTTGTTCTCACCGAGCATGGCATGGCCTGTAGATAAAATCCACCCTATAAAAAGACCCCAATTCCGAGCCCTCCTCAGAACACTCAGGATCGCTCTGGACTTCCATCCCACCTTGCTGTCGGTCCGTCTGAAGAGTTCCCCTCAGAGGACCACGCTGAGTTTCCTCCTCTCAACTTCCATCTCTCTCCAGGACTACGTGAACAGGTGTCATATTACCCATTCCCCGAAACTCTCCATTTCCATTTCTCAGTTAGTTAGTGTATGTCGTGTCCCTCGTGTTGTCGGTTCTCAATAAAATATTATTTGTTGCTTTAGAACTTGTCTAACTGCTCTCTGACCTGATGCTGTAGACATAGGGTAAAAGATCCCAGCTAAAGTTACCTTGCCTCTCGTTAGCTTGAGAGAGTGCTCGAGTCTAATTTCCCCCATCTTGCATTTTTATTTGGTAATTTGGGCACCCCTCCCGGGACCCCCACCATACAGGGTAACAGAGTGGTGGAGCCACGCGGGCAACCCCAGTACCCCCAGTTTGAGAAGGAGTCGCGAACCTCCTCAAATCAGGCGGTGCCAGCCTAGGGAACGGTCAGTTGAGCTGTTTTAGATTGCTGTTAGGCAGATTAGTGCATGTGTTTTGTGTCTGTGTGTGAGCTAGTTCTATCAGGTAGTAATCTGTACCCCTCTTCCTGTCTTGTCCTGGGAATCACCTCCCCATCTTGGGTCTATCGTGGGCTGGGATTTTACATGTTTTAGGCCTAGTACATGAGGAACAGTCTACACACATTCAACATCTTAGCAGCAAGGCACATAAAAGCATTTTAGGCAAGGAGCACAAGGTTGCTGCTCCTTCCGTGTCTTTCCTTCGTGTTCCCCCCCCTTGAGGTTTGACTTTGTTTGTGTTGGAGGAGACGCGAGTGTGAGTCCCAGCTTCTCAGAATTTGTGGGCGAGAGTCCCGATTTGGCTAGCCGACTAGGATTGGGTGGTGAGTCCTGACTTAGTCTTGGGGTTTAGCGATTTAGCCCAAGATAGAGGAAGGGCCCCCTTACCCAGAAAACCAGTTAGGGACGGTTTGGTTTTGGTTCCTTGCCCCTCTTCCCCCCCTGCTTGGCCAGGTGGCGTTGTAAGTTCCTTTGAGTTCGTTACCTCCCCTGCAGGCAGGCGAGTACTTCTGTAGGCGTCCCCTGGGTCTAGGTGACCTCCCTATCCGTCAACCGTTTCCTTGTCCTCTCGTCCCCTGTGCTATTGAGGTGTAAAATCGGGCCTGGGTGTACCAGAGTGACTTTATTTGGGCAGGCTGGAAATTAGTTCCCGTCCCTCTTTCCTAGGAATAAGTTCCAGAGAGTTCGTTTCCCGAGTTCCCCAAAGGGCCTAGGTGGTCCTACCTGTCACTCCAGATTCCTGGTCCCGTATTTGTGTTAGTGAGTTTAGTGTGTTTTGGAAGGAAAAAAAGTTGCTAAGGAGAGCCCAGTTGCAGTAAAGGACCTCATGTGTGAGGAAGAGGTCCATGGGAAATGGGTATTGTGTAAAGGAAAATGCCCCTGGAAGGACTCTGTCTTCCAGACAGCAGATCCCTTTACCTCCCTCCGAGAAGTTTATGCCCTGGCGCATAAGTCCAGGAACCCGTTCGGACCAGCGAAGGATGTGCTGGCCACTTGGGGACTTTGGCTTGTGGTGAGAGACGCTAGCTGTGCCCTAGTTGAGACCCAGGGTAGGCTGGCAGCAGTAGAAAAGGAGAATACTCGGCTTCAAGCAGAAATTGAGGCACTGTGGGTGGACAAGGTAACTTCTGCGTCCATTGAACAAGCCTTGGCCCAGAAATTGAGTGACCTCACGTTAGTAGCCCAGACTTGGGAGGAGAAAGCCCATGCCGTAGAGGCTGAGCTGGATCATGTCCGAGCTGCGGCTAAATGGTTGGGCAGGTTAAGGAACAGCACGAGGCTGTCAGTCACGTGGCCTGCCATAAGCAAACTGCCGCATTAGAGAGCCAGCTCCAAACACGCAAGGCCCTGATATCGGCTGTGTGCCTGGAGTTGCTCCCCTCATTTGCCCAGGGTTTGTCCAGGGAGCCCCTGCCGGAGGAAGCTCTGGCCTCCCCTCCCATTTATTCTAGTACCTGTAACTTATCCCCATATTCCCCAATCCAATCTGTATTCAGAGTTGTTAACATACAGAGGATATGGTTTCTGACGGAATACACTACCCTTCTCCTTGCTGCTAGGCCTCATCCCCATAGCAACTGGCCAGAGCCCCAAGAGCCCTCGGTTGAGATTCTAAAGGCCCCTCCCTAAATGGCCAACCCCAGAATTCCATAGAATTTTCACAGACAGCCAATCATATGAGGTCTTCTCGCCTCACACAGCCAATCGTATGAGGTCTTTGCCTGCCTAATGTAGACAAACAGACAAGATAGCTCATGAACTTTGACTTTTATATAGTAGATTGCTATGAACAGCCTTCAGTCCCACTTCTAAGAGAAAGGTAGGATGTAAGTCCAACAAATTACAGGCTTCCTACACTTATCTGACAGGCTGGGTACTAAGCACTATCAGAAAACAGAATTGGTTGAAAAATAGAACCTTCTTTACTATACTGTAGGGAGCATGAAGAACTCACTTGTTATCTACCATGCGCACACTACTTGCAAAGTCTCTCAAGCAGCTTGCGGCTTTCCCCCCGTCTCAGCTCACTTTGCAAGCAGCATATGCATGCGAGCAGTTCCAAGCAAACCTCCATTTTCCCAGAGGAAAGAGCAGAGGAGAGCTGGGCCTGTGAAGACGTCCTAGACCAGGTGTGTTTCACAGGCTTGTTTTTTTTGCTGAGCTTGTTTTTGCTGTGCTTGGGGGCCTTGCTTGTTTTTGCTGTTAATTGCTTGCTATTGTTTGCTGGCTACTGCCTGGCCGTGGGCTCTGCCTGATCACACGGTCTGACTAACGAGAGGGAGGAGGCAGCTAGCGGGGAGGAGCTTTATTAGGAGCTACCAACGGGCCTCTAGCTCATTTCCCAGAGGAAAGAGCAGAGGAGAGCTGGGCCTGTGAAGACGTCCTAGACCAGGTGTGTTTCACAGGCTTGTTTTTTTGCTGAGCTTGTTTTTGCTGTGCTTGGGGGCCTTGCTTGTTTTTGCTGTTAATTGCTTGCTATTGTTTGCTGGCTACTGCCTGGCCGTGGGCTCTGCCTGATCACACGGTCTGACTAACGAGAGGGAGGAGGCAGCTAGCGGGGAGGAGCTTTATTAGGAGCTACCAACGGGCCTCTAGCTCATTTCCCAGAGGAAAGAGCAGAGGAGAGCTGGGCCTGTGAAGACGTCCTAGACCAGGTGTGTTTCACAGGCTTGTTTTTTTGCTGAGCTTGTTTTTGCTGTGCTTGGGGGCCTTGCTTGTTTTTGCTGTTAATTGCTTGCTATTGTTTGCTGGCTACTGCCTGGCCGTGGGCTCTGCCTGATCACACGGTCTGACTAACGAGAGGGAGGAGGCAGCTAGCGGGGAGGAGCTTTATTAGGAGCTACCAACGGGCCTCTAGCTCATTTCCCAGAGGAAAGAGCAGAGGAGAGCTGGGCCTGTGAAGACGTCCTAGACCAGGTGTGTTTCACAGGCTTGTTTTTTTGCTGAGCTTGTTTTTGCTGTGCTTGGGGGCCTTGCTTGTTTTTGCTGTTAATTGCTTGCTATTGTTTGCTACGCAGAGAAGATGGCGAATTACTCACAGGGGGGAGAGAAAAGGCAGAGCTACTTAACACCTTCTTTGCCTCCGTATTTTCCCAGAAGGATACAAGCACTCAACCTGGCGGTAGGGGAGCAGGGGAGGAAGCAGAGGAAATGAGGCACTTAATAAGTAGAGAGGTGGTACAGGAATACCTGGCCGCATTGGATGAATTCAAGTCTCCAGGGCCAGATGAATTGCATCCTAGGATATTAAAAGAGCTGGCAGAGGTCATTTCGGAACCGCTTGCTATAATTTTTGAGAAATCTTGGAGGACAGGAGAAGTTCCAGCAGATTGGAAGAGAGCAAATGTTATCCCCATCTTCAAGAAGGGAAAAAAAGAGGACCCAAATAATTATCGCCCAGTCAGCCTGACATCGGTACCCGGAAAGATCCTGGAGCAGATCATTAAGCGTTCAGTTTCTAATCATTTAGAAAACAACGCAATAATCACGAGAAGTCAACATGGATTTCTCAAAAATAAGTCATGCCAGACTAATCTGATCTCTTTTTATGATAGAGTTACTAGCTTGATAGATGAAGGGAATGCTGTGGATGTAGCATATCTCGATTTCAGTAAGGCCTTTGACAAAGTTCCCCATGACATTCTTGCATCGAAGCTAGTAAAATGTGGGCTAGACAGGGCTACTGTTAATTGGATATGTAATTGGTTGACCGACCGAACCCAACGGGTGATCACGGATGGCTGCTTTTCATCCTGGAGAGAAGTGACTAGTAGGGTGCCACAAGGTTCTGTCCTGGGCCCAGTGCTGTTCAATATTTTTATCAATGACTTAGATGAAGGAATAGAGGGCATGCTCATCAAATTTGCAGATGACACCAAATTGGGAGGGGTTGCTAATATGCCAGAGGACAGGATCAAAATTCAAAATGACCTGGATAGATTGGAGAGCTGGGCCAGGGCGAACAAAATGAAATTCAACAGAGAGAAATGTAAGGTCCTACACTTAGGCAGAAATAATGGAATACAGAAATATAGGATGGGGGACACGTGGCTGGATAGCAGTACGTGTGAAAGGGATCTAGGAGTCTTCATAGACCACAAGCTGAACATGAGTCAGCAGTGTGATGCGGCAGCCAAGAAAGCCAATGCAATTCTCGGCTGCATCAACAGGAGTATGGTGTCTAGATCGAGGGAGGTACTGGTACCACTCTACTCTGCTTTGGTTAGACCCCATCTTGAATACTGTGTCCAGTTCTGGGCACCCCAATTCAAGAAGGATATTGACAAGCTGGAGCAAGTCCAGAGGAGGGTGACCAAAATGGTGAGAGGCCTGGAAAACATGCCCTATGAGGATAGACTGAGAGAGCTGGGTATGTTTAGTCTGCAGAAAAGGAGGTTAAGAGGGGACATGATAGCCATGTTTAAATATTTGAAGGGATGCCACGTAGAGGAAGGAGGGGGCTTGTTTTCTGCTGCTCCAGAAACCAGGACAAGGAGCAATGGATTCAAGCTGCAGGAAAGGAGATTCCACCTGAACCTCAGGAAGAACTTCCTGACAGTCAGGGCTGTCCGGCAGTGGAATCTGCTGCCTCGGAGAGTAGTGGAGTCTCCTACCTTGGAGGTTTTTAAGCAGAGGCTTGATGGCCATCTGTCGGGAGTGCTTTGAGGGTGTTCCTGCATGACAGGGAGTTGGACTGGATGGCCCGTGTGGTCTCTTCCAACTCTACATTTCTATGATTCCATGGGCAAGAGGAACTGCTGAAAGCATGGAAACCACATTGAATTAATAGAACTTTTCCTTAATTTGGAAGCATCAAAAGAGCACATCATCAGATAACAGAGTGTCAAAAGGTGGGAGCTTCTTGTAAAAAGAATTTAAATCTATATAGTAACGTATTTCCTTCAGAGTAACCACACAGCATAGACATTCTAAGCGAAGCACATTTGCTAGATGAAGCTAAGGAAACGAAATCAAGGTTAATGGTAGTGTTAAAAAGAATGCTATGTTTCCATTAAAATCAGCAGTATTAGTATCAGAGCAGCACATTCTGGTGTGTTCTAATGATCATCCACTGCTTCCTAATCCACAGTTTGTGAAGTTAGTATACAGCACATACTACAACCATATGCTGTCCTTTCAGTCTCATGTTTCCAATCACACACTGGTGGAGGTCTGGCTCACGTTAAGGCAGAGTTCCCTATCATGTTCACATCATGACTTAACAGTTTGCTAACAATTCAGGATCTTACCCTAGTTAGCTTATCACCATTTAGCCAGTACTCCATGATTCAGTGTAAAGGAGAATTTTAATGTAAAGGCTGGACCCCAGTGTCAAAGGCAGAGTATACTAAGAACAGGCAAGAGACAAAGAAGGGCCCCAGAGCATGGACAATCATCTAATTTAGGAGAAATCAAATTAAGTATTAAAAAGCAGAGATGGCATCAGGACTTTTCACAGCACTTAACATTCACTGTATGTTCACCACTACCCTATATTTAGATACTGAAGAGGTGATACAGTCAGAGTGAAGCCGTTTTTAAAATTTTGAGATCCATCATAGCAAAAGGCCACACAGGTACCCCCCTCTCGCCATGCTGCATGTGGCCCCAAAGTTGCATGATTCCCATCCCTGCCACCAAAGCTTTGATTCTCTTCCTGATGTCTATGCCAGATAAAATAAGTGGGACGAGGATGTTAAACCCCAGAGAATCTATGCTCAGTTCATTCTCCATAATGCTAAACCATAGTAGAAAGTCAAACACAGCCAAACAATAAAATGAGTCAAACATAAAACACTGACAGAAAAGTGTTTTTAAACAATCAGTCTAACAGCTGGATCATTGCTCTTAGTTAAGAATTAAGTTCTAAAAAGGATGAACTTGATTTTGCACTTGTCTGACAATGATCCTAACTTCCTTGGAGGAATGTTCTAATGGCTGTGTTCCCACAATAGAAAAATCCATTTTTAACAATTTATGTTGTACTGTTTTTCAAAAATTATTTAAAACAATATCCTGCACCGAATTATCTCACTATTCATGCTTGAATCTTTAAGTGTAAGTCTAACTCCAAACTGCAAAATGAATAGGGATTTTTGTACTGATCTGGATAATTAAAGTGCAAAAGCTTCACAGACTTAAGAAACAAAATGCAAGTCTTTTATCAAAAGCAGTCATTCTATCTCAGCCTGACAGTTAACAGCATATGATCTAGTAAACAAATACTTTCACACAGTACAAAAGTGCCATTAAAGGCCAAAACTGTCAACACAAATTCCATTCTTACAAGAGGAAAAAAAATATAAACTGTTGATCACCTCTGGTTGCCTTAACTAGCATGGAGGTTGTCATGGAAACATTTCTGCGAAGTTCACAGTGATGAAACACAAACACTTCCAGTTTAATTGCTATTAGGTTTAGCATACCACAGTTTATTTATACTCAAAGCGCATTATGATAAAATGCAATAGAAAGTAGAAGCTCAAAATGATCTACCATAACAAATCCAAGGATGAGGTTTCAAAAGACATAAACAAGTAAAAATTTTAAAAATATATAAATACAGGAAAATTCAAGAACTTTCACAAAATTGCCTATTAATGTAAATAGTCTTCATTCCAACACAGTTTTAGAAAACACATAAAAATCCTTCAAATGAGAAACAAGGTACAAAACAGGAATATATATTAATTAGTTCTGTTTATGGCTGGGCCCTATCCCAGTCATAAACAGCAAAACTCTACTTGTACTGTGTTTAATCTTCCTGGCATATTTTTGTGTACTTTCTCTGTGACAGTATCAAACAAAACTCAAAGTATAGAAGTTAACTCCTACATCAGGATAATTATTATATATTAATATTGTTAAATAATATTAACCCAAACATTTCTGAACAGTCACCTTATTTTCAGGAACCAACTCTTCTCCATAAACCTACATATTACCTTCTGCCTCTAAGGTCAGGCCAGGAGGAAGTAAGGAATAGTATCAGAGCTCATAAGATGAGAAGACAGAAGAACTACCAGACCTGAAGTTTAGGCTGTTGTTGCTGCTGTTGTTATCATCATCAACAACAATAATAACAACATTATTAGGCACCAATTAGTCTCATCATCATCTTTATTTGTTGTTGTGTGCCTTTAAGTTGTTTCCAAATTATAGTGACCCTAAGGCAAACCTATCACGTGGTTTTCTGGGGTTTAGAGATACTCCACCTTTTCCAAGAATCAGAACTTACTTACACTATATAGGCCATTTCCGCACTAGAGCCCCATCCTAGCATAGGAACGCATTGAAGTCAGTCCGTGATGCATACCATCACATGACATTGTCGCGGTCCCTTTCCTGTCACATTCCTAGCACAGTACATTATTATCAGAAAAAATCTTGTAATAGGCCCTTTTCACATGACAAGCGTGCAGCTATGTGGGAAGGGTTGGAAGTGCTACCAAGTGCTTCCTTCCTCAGCACCAGAAGAAGCCGACTGCACTGTAGAAGGAAGGAGCATGTCCCAAATACTACCCATCTGCTGGCAGCAGGCCGGGCGCAGAGGGGAGCATTCGGGACATGCTCCCTCCCCCAACAATGGTACCATCAGGATGATGCTGGGAAGTCACCTTATCAAGGTATGGTGAGGAAAGGGCCATACTTAAAGCATACATAAGGTTATTGGGATTAAACTTGAAATAACATCCAAAATAACCAAAAATATACAATTGGGAATATAAAAAAGAGTTTAAAAACAGTAAAATTATCACCCTGTTAAAACCCTTTTCTTTAAAAAAAATTCAGTTATTGAAGTCCAATCAGATTTTTTTCTTGCAAAGTAACATCTGCGTGCTAATGGAAAGACAGCAAAAAAAGGGCCATTCTAGCCTTCCTGAGAAGTGAATTCCAGAGCCTTGAGAAAGACCTGTCTTATATCCCCACTACATATACCTGTGAAAGTGGTAAAAATAAAGATCTCAGCTCTAGACTGGCTCATATAAGGAGATATTCCCAGGTCAAAAAGAAAAAAAGATTTGTCATCATGTGTGAGTAAAAACTATGTTGTTTCAAAATAGTTTTTGTTTTGATTATACAAAAATAGGAAGAAGGCAACAGTTTGTCCCTTTCTTTTCTTACAAGCTGGTATTCAGAGGCACTCTGTCTCTGAAAATGGAGGCTCCAACTCATTGTATCCATGAATCTGTCTGCTTATTTTCTAAAGCCACCTAATCTCTTTTAAACCATATCTTATGGCAGCAAATTATGGATTATGAAAACATATAGATATCCTATTTTGTCCTTACTGGTAAAGGGTAAAAGGGGAATTTGCATCAAACAGGACAGGATACGGAAAGCACGATCGTAAATCCCTCTCAATCTCTTCAACTTGGCTGAGATCTCCAGTGTTTGCTATGACGGTCTACTGTGGTTCTATTCTGTTATCAAAAGCAACAAAACTTTAGTATTATTCTGACAATCAAGCACTAGTAAATCTATTTTAAGCAGTTTACCAGATCACAGTTTCAAAAAAGAAACATGAAAACAGAAATAAATGTAACAATAATGGAAATATACTTATAAAAAACTGATTGCAAGGCTGTTAATCCAACTCACTGGCAAAACAGATGCAAACAAGCTGTTGCACTATCCAGTTTACAGCTGATGAACACCAGGCAACTCAAAAATAAAGAGCAGGAGCAAAAAAAGGAGGCAGCATGAACTAGTGTATATAAGACTGACAACAGCATATAGAAAGTATAAATTTATTAAGCCTTTCTGCTATTCCCTCAGTCTGGAAAATGTTTTGAAAAAACATTAAGAAGGAGAAGAAATACGGTGTTAAGTAAACATTTCAGACCTCAGCCTTCCTTATAAGCCTTTGAACCTTTTCTTTCATGTGCAATACTTGATAGCCCACAGAGAATAACCACTGAAAGCCCCAAAGATGGGTAAAACAGAATTTCTGACTCAGGAAATAAAAATCAGCTGAATGTGATTCCCACATGGCGATTCAGATCAATGGAAAGCAAGACCAAAATTTACAATATCTATACTGTATGGTATAACATGTTGGTCATCTTTTATTGCTGGTAGAGAAATTCCCAGTAGCTACAAATAGACAGAAAGAATATAAATGAAGTAACAGTGAATTATATTAAAGTACCTTTCAGTGCATATATGTTCACCATAATTTTGATTAGGTGAAAGTAAAACACATGCAACAATTATTTTTTTTATCACTTAAATCCAGAATGTATATTCAAAGAAAAAAAAACAATTTATGTACAATTAAAATATGGGCATATGCTTTTGGAGTTAACTAGTAGTCACTAACACTTCTATTATAACACTGCATTTGTTCGAGAAACCACGCCATACAATTCCATCATCTGCTTTAAAAGAAAGTTTTAAGCTACCAAGTTTTAAGCTACCATGTTACCAAGCTTCAACAGAAAATGTACATTTTCAGACCTTAACAAAAGAGATTTTTCATGATAGAAAAGGAACAAGACAGTACTGAATAATTCACCTTACAATGCTGGTGTCTTCCAAAGGGATACCCTATACAGATTCCTGACTTTTATCAGTGAGCGCCTGCCAAAAAATCTTCTAGTCAGTGCAATAGGGATGCACAAATATTGAGATTTTGAAAGCCATTTAACTACCACAGTGGATCTTAAGTTCTTCTTTACTGGGGAACACCTGCAAATATAATTTTTTGCAAGAGACATCCAAGAGTTAACTCAATATTTAAATTTAGATTAGATATTATTAGATACTAGATATTCAAATATTTATTTAAATGTTAAAATATTTGTTTATTTGTTAAAAGCTTCTGGAGACTAGGATTCAAATTCCTGGCTCAGACACTAGGTGACCCTGGGCAAGTCACATTCTCTCAGCCTCAGAGGAAGGCAAAGGAAAATCCACTGAACAATTCCTGCAAAAAAACCCAACAACACCATGACAGGTCACCTTTGGGTTGCCATAAGTCGAAAGTGATTTGAAGGAATGCAACACAAAGTGCTGCTGGCAAGAGCAGGTTCTTTCTAGCCATAATGTCCCTCTCCTTTGAAAACTGACTTATGGCAATCCTAAAATGAATCTATCTGGAGTTTTCTTGGCAAGATTTGTTGCCTTTGCCTTTCTCTGAGGCTGACAAAATGTGACTTGTCTCAGGTCACCCAATGTGTTTCCATGGCTGAGTGAGGATTCAAACCCTGGTCTCCAGAGTCATAGTTTGGGCATACACACATGTCTGCTGCCATGTCCCTTTTCTCTGGGATATGGCAGCATGGATATGTGTGCACATGCCCAAACTGCTCCCTTGTTTGCAAATGAGAAAGCAATTTCAGCACCTGCAACCCTCCCACTACTGCCACATCCCTATTACTGCTGCTGTTGGTGTTCAGCAGCAGGGCTTCGTGGGCCCCCCTGTGAGGGCTCTGGGGATCCCCAGGGGTCTCCAGAGCCCAGGTTAAGAATGATTGGACTACCAGGAGTTCAGAGCAGCAAAAAAAAGTTTGTCTTTTTACAAAAGAATAGTTGTTTTGCACAATAACCTTAACATGGTACTCTCTTTATCAATTTATTAGTCTTTCTGACAAACTTAACACATTACAGGTATCATCCAAAACATTTTGTTGTCTGACATAAAAGACAAGTGGGCAGATTCCCTTACCCTTTCCCCTATCCGTACACAACGGGACTGGCAGTCATGTTAACAGGACTACAGATATAAAGGCCTGCCGGGGGGCGGGGAGAAAAATAGGGGGGTGCTATTTTTCTGTTTTTTGTTGGGGGTTTTGCCAGAAAAAATGGACTAGGAAATAATTTCTTTTAGAATCATGAACAAAATATTTAATACAAAGGTGTTCCTATATTTACACACACATATCCACATTATTTCTAAAAAGAATCACAGAATCATAGAGTTGGAAGAGACCACAGGGGCCATCCAGTCCAACCCCCTGCTATGCAGGAACACACATCAAAGCATTCCCAACAGATGGCCATCCAGCCTCTCCTTAAAAACCTCCAAAGGAGGAGACTCCACCACACTCCAAGGCAGCATATTCCACTGCTGGACAGCTCTGACCATCAGGAAGTTCTTCCTGAGGTTCAAGTGGAATCTCCTTTCCTGCAGCTTGAATCCATTGCTCCTTGTCTTAGTCTCTAGAGTGGCAGAGAACGAGCCCGCTCCCGCCTCAACATGACATCCCTTCAAATATTTAAACATGGCTATCATATCCCCTCTTAACCCTCTCTTCTGCAGACTAAACATGCCCAGCTCCCTACGCCGTTCACAGGGCATGGCTTCCAGACCCTTCACCATTTTGGTCACCCTCTTCTGGACATATTCCAGCTTGTCGACATCCTTCTTGAATTGAGGTGCCCAGAAATGGACACAGTATTCCAAATGAGGCCTAACCAATGCAGAATAGAATGGTATCATTACCCCCCTCGATCTAGACATCATACTCCTATTGATGCAACCAAGAATCGCGTTGGCTTTCTTGGCTGCCGCGTCACACTGCTGACTCATGTTCAGCTTGTGATCTACCAAGACTCCTAGATCCCTTTCACACGTACTGCTATCCAGCCAAATGTCCCCCATCCTATATATGTGCATTCCATTTTTTCTGCCTAAGTGCAGGACCTTACATTTCTCTCTGTTGAAATTCATTTTGTTAGCTTTGGCCCAGCTCTCCAATCTGTCAGGGTCATATTAAAATTTGATCCTATCCTCTTGCGTATTAGCAATCCCACCCAATTTGGTATCATCTGCAAATTTGATCAGCATGCCCTCCACTCCTTCATCCAAGTCATTGATGAAGATGTTGAATAGCACTGGGCCCAGGACAGAACTCTGTGGCACCCCATTAGTCACTTCTGCCCAGGATGAAAAGCAGCCATTGGTGATCACCCTTTGGGTTCGGTCGGTCAACCAATTACAAATCCAACTAACAGTAGGCCTGTCCAGCCTGCATTTTACTAGCTTCTTTGCAAGAATGTCATGTGGAACTTTGTCAAAGGCCTTACTGGGGTCAAGATATACTACGTCTACAGCATTCCTTTCATCTATCAAGCCTGTAACCCTATCATAAAAAGAGATAAGGTTAGTCTGGTATGACTTATTTCTGAGAAATCTATGCTGGCTTTTAGTGATTACGGCATTGCTTTCTAGGTAATTACAACCCGACTGTTTAATGATTTGCTCTAGGATCTTTCCTGGAATTGATGTCAGGCTTACCAGGTGATAATTATTAGGGTTCTCTTTTTCCCCTTCTTGAGGACACATTTGCCCCCCTCCACTCTGCTGGGACTTCTCCTGTTCTCCAAGAGTTCTGAAAAATTATTGCAAGTGGTTCAGAAATGACTTCTGCCAGTTCTTTTAATATCCTTAGATGTAATTCATCTGGTCCTGGGGACTTGAATTCATCTAGTTTAGCCAGATATTCCTGTACTACTTCTCTACTTATTCTGTGCTGCATTCCCCCCCAACTTCCTTACCTACTCCCGACGCCCCAGGTTGGGTACTTCTATCCTTCTGGGAGAAAACTGAGGCAAAGAAGGTATTGAGTAGTTCTGCCTTCTGTCTTCCCTCCGTTATTAATTGGTCACCTGCTCCACGCAGTGATCCTATCATTTCCTTATTTTTCCTTTTGCTGCAGGCATATCTAAGAAAGCCCTTTTTATTGTTTTTGATGTCTCTGGCAAGCCTGAGTTCATTCTGTGCTTTAGCTTTTCTGACCTCCTCCCTACATCTCCCGGCTATTTGCTTGAATTCCTCTTTGGTGGTTTCACCATTTTCCATTTCCTGTATATGTTTCTTTTAACACGTAGCTCAGCTGAGAGTTCTTCGGTCAACCATTCCAGTTTCTTTAGACACCTGCCATTTTTCCTCCTTATTGGCACAGTTTTCAAGTATGCCTTCAGTGTCTCACTTTTAAGACACTCCCATCTGTCATGAACTCCCTTCTCTTTTAGTATTCTTGACTATGGGATTTCAGCAAGTAACTCCCTAAGTTTAGAGAAATCAACTTTCTTAAAGTTTACGATGCATGTCTGGCTACACTCAGCTTCTCCTTCCCACTGAATGAATAACTCCAAAGGAGCATGGTCTTTCCATCCTAAGGATCCCGCCACCTCTACCTCATCAACTAGGTCATCCCTGTTGGTCAAGATCAGATCTAAAATAGCCAATTCCCTTGTCGCCTCTTCCACATTCTGGACCATGAAATTGTCTGCAAGGCAAGCAAGGAACCTGTTGGACCTTGCGGTCTTTACAGAATTTGACTGCCAACAAATATCAGGATAATTGAAATCTCCCATTAACACTGCATCTCTCCTTTTTGAATGTGTGGTCATCTGCTCCAGGAAGGACTCATCCATGTCCTCCAGTTGGCCCCAAGTCCTGTAGCAAACCCCTACAATCACATCCCTATTGTTTCTCGCTCCTTTAATTCTTACCCAGATGCTCTCGACTTGGCTTGCCGGATTTAAGTCCTGGATCTCTTTTCACAAGTGAAAACATCCTTGACATATAAGGCTACTCCTCCTCCTTTCTTGTTTGGTCTATTTCTGCAAAATAGGTTATAGCCCCTTATTCCTATGTTCCAATCATGAGATTCATCCCACTAGGTTTCAGTGAAGCCTATTAAATCATATTTATTTTGCTGTACTAAGAGTTTGAGTTCATCTTGCTTATTCCCCATGCTCTGTGCATTAGTGTAGAGACACTTGAGACGATGTGCCCTTTGTGGAATTCCTGTACTAAAGTTACTTTCCCTCTCCCTGTTGGTCTCTAGTTCTACTTGGCCTGCCCTATCTATATCATTTGGGCTATTTTTTACAGTACTCACTGAATTCTTGCCCAGAATAATACTGTCCCTCTCCCCAGTCAAACTCAGTTTAAAGACCTCCTGGTCAGTTTTGCAAGATCGTTAGCAAAAACGTTGCAGCCGACAGTTGTAAGCTGCAGGCCATCCCTTGCCAGAAGACCATCTTTGTGGAAATGGAGGCTATGATCCAAAAATCCGAATCACTCCCGGCAGCACCATCTTTGGAGCCAGTTGTTGATCTCCACTATTCTTCCTTCCCTTCGTGGGCCATGTCCTTCCACCAGGAGAAGAGATGAAATGACAACCTGCACACGAAGGTCCTTCAGCTTCCTACCCATAAGCTCGTAATCCTTCGTGATGCGGTGAAAGCTGCGCCTCACCGTGTCATTGGTTCCAATGTGAACCAAAAGGAGGGATTTACAGTCAGTGGCCTTGACCAGTCTGGTTAGCCTCTCTGTTATGTCATTCATTTTGGCCCCAGGGAGACAGCACATCTCACAACTGATTCTATCCAGGTTGCAAATGATCAGTTCTACATAGCAGGTAGTCCTTTGGTTAAGTTTATGTACAGCATCTTACATCTCTGCAATGTTTGGTATTGGTTTCCTTTTCTCAGTTCTTTTTCTATAAGTAAGTTATATGTCAGTGCTGCATTACAGAGTCCTACAGGAGACAAAATAATGTATTGTTTTACTGATATTGTTTCTTCTGTTTTTATGTGTATTGTGTTTGCCTGTTCCTCATAAATTGGCAAAAGCAAAGAGGTCATAGCTCAGGTGTTCTTTACGGTGAAGAATCTTATAACTCCATTTTACATAGCAATAACATTTTAAAAATTAAGTTTAATTTATTTTCCAAATAAACTGCATCTCTAATATATCAAACAGAATACTGTTATGTCAAGTTACACATAGTGCATTTTATGTTCTTAAAGTAACAAAGTGATTTACAAGATGTACAGGCTGCTAATATTGGGGGGAGGGTCAATTTTTCTTGAATATTTCTGTTTTCCATCCAAAAAAAGGGGGAAAAGAAGAAAGTTTTTCTGTATGGCTCAAATTTTTTTAGAAATTTCACATCACACGGCACCACCCTGCACCACACCTGAGGGCAGCAAATCCAGCTTAGGAGCCTAAGGCAAGCCACACAGTGCACATAGCTCTGTCCTCCAGAACAACTCATTCACTGTTCTGCTTAACACCTGGTTTTTACACACTCAAACAAATGTTGCAGTGCAACAACAAAAACACACAATTCAGTGCATTTTTTCCGAGCTGTTTTAATCCTTGTACCTCACCCCTGTATTTCTAGATACAGCACAGTATATAAATTGTTCATTCAGTGATTAAATAAGTAAAACACTTGTAAGAATGTGCAGTTTTGGCTTGGTGTTTCAGATTTTTTTTAAAAAATGCAGTATGCAACACATGTGTGTGCGTGTGCGCGCGCGCATGCTTTCAAGTCACCTGTCAATTTATGGCAACCTCATTCATTTCATAGGGTTTTTTTAGGCATGGAATAAGAGATGGTTTTGCCAGTTCCTTCCTCTGAAATATAGCTCACAGTACCTGGTATTTGTTGGCAGTCTCCCATCCACATACGGACCAGGATTGACCCTGTTTAGCTTCCAGGGTCAGATGAGATCTGGTGTCCTTAGGGTATTTAGTCCCATACAACATGCTGGACAGCTAAAAAGAGGGCCTGGGCCAGCAAGAAGTATGCATCACCACTGCAAGGAGTATGGGAATGGCTTGGAAATGTACGAATAGCCAGGGAAAGCCTTGGAAAGAAGAACTAAGAGATCTGTTGTAGCTTCCTAACTCTAACATCAACCATTCTGCCTAATGTGCATTCTGAGTCCTATGACATTACTTCATAAGAAAAGCAGCAGCCATGGCAGAATATTACCTTTATTGTAATTACAGATTCCACTGCCATACATGCCACAGGAGGGGCTCATTTCCAGTATAGCCAGTAAGTACATTTGGGAAATCAAAGCAGAATATCAAAGAAAATCTTCACATCTTGTAATGGTTGGGTTACTTTCAACGTTCTTCAAACTAAGCAGTCAGGAAGCTCCTTGGGTAAATATATGGGCATCTCAGGCATACCTCTGCTCCATTTAGTCAAGATCTTTGAAGGAAGGTTGGTCAGATTCCTACAAAGGATTTAAAAGTGGAACAGATATTGATGGACTACAACTCCCAACACTGCTCACCACTGGCTATGCTGTCCAAAGCTGCTGTGAATTACAGTCACAACTTTTGCTGTGAATTACAGTCACAACTTTTGAGGGTCCACATGAGTCCCATCCCTGATTTCAAAGCACCTTTATGGAAATGAAAATTAACAGTGGGCAAACTCCACAAAAGAAGGTACATTAGATATCTGTTTCATCTACGCCAATGTTACTCAAAGCTCACAGACAAGCCCTAGTCTGTGGTGAGAAAAAAAATCCCAAGAAAGAGACTATTACTGCTACAAAATCCCATACAAGGTTTCATTTCTCTAAGTTAAGCCCATTTGCTTCTTAACATGTGGCTACCTCACCACCTACAAAATGCCACCAGGTGTTTTTATATCTACTTTGGTATTGAGACTATTTCACCACTGCCATCTCTTTTAATAGGCAAGCCAGTTCATGTGCCTACCTGCTCACTTTCCCAGGCTTCTTCTCTTATTTTCCAAGAGGAGACTAGAATTTAAAATCATGAAAGGAAAGCAGTGCTCTGTTTGTTTCTCTTGGACTTCAGAGTAGCAAAACCTATCCTTAACAATGTTTAATAAGACCTCAATATTCTTATGACAAAACCTCCTGATCTACTAAGATGTCATCAAAATAGCCTGCAAACTACAGTGAAATTATACTCCTATTCTGCAATCATAAAGGAAGTTATGTTCCATTTACAATAGCAACAGATGACAAATTAAAGGTGGGAAAGACTCACTGACTTGTGTTTACCTCAGCATTGCCAGCTCATGTAATTTTAGGAGTTTGTTAATCCTCAGATCAACAGACTGTCAATTCAGCCTTGAAGCTCTCCTGTTTTGCCTTATAAAGATGGTTTCTAGCACTGGTATTTACAAAGAAAGTTAAAAAATGTTACTGTTCAGTGCCATAAAAGCACACAAATCAAGATCAAGATTTCATTAAATCTTGTTTATTTGAAGCCTAACTTCTGGGTTTTTGGGGGTGTTGTCTGAATAGTCTATAGTTGATAGCCCTTGCATTCTTAGAAAAAGAGTTCATGACCTAGTGTACTGATTTAAAAAGAACTTCCAATGTCCATAAAATTGATCTACCAAATGGATTGTGCTTTTTGAGCAAAACAGTTAAACCACACAGACTGATCAACACTGAAATGTTTAGGTCTTTATTTTCTACTGAATATTTTTAAAGGAAAATACGAGGCACGCTAACAGAAGTTTTTTAAAAAGATGTTTACTTCCATTGTTGTTGTGTGTTTTCAAGTTATTTCTGACTTATAGCGACCCTAAGGCGAACCTATCTGGGTTTTCTGGGGCTGAGAGTGTGTGACACACCCAAGATCACCTATGATGGGTGGGATTGTAAAACCATGTTTTTGTTTTCTTGATGTCAAAAGAAATAATATTATTTTAAATGCTACATCATCTTTTGAAAGCGGCTTTTCATGTAATTCATGTAATTATGTGAATGCTGCATCAGAGATTTTATTTGTGGCCCCAACGTATGCTCTCTCTTACATTTTCATTTCCTTTCTCTTCCATCTTAGATATCTGGGTTGCTATTATACAGCATACAGACTTACATGTCATTCTTTATTGCTTCATACTGAGTTCTATAATTCTGGACATATTAACTATGAATATCTAAAAGAACAGAGTGCCAAAAGAGAAAATTATGATTGAAAACAAAGAATATCTTACAGAAAGACAATTACAGATTCAGAACTAGAAAGCATCAGCAAATGTAATTCAAACTGTCCTGAACAGAAGAATCACCAATTCATGAAACATAGATCAAGCAATCCTATGCAGATGTTCACAACCTATCAGAGAGGCTGTTCTAGAAATAACAGAGACAGATTACAAAAGAAAGCTACCCAAATTATTTATTTACTGGATTTATACAGCCACACAATAACACTTGCTGTACAAGCAGCTCCCGAACAAGCTGAAACAGTTTGTGAATAAAGAAAAATCCTTTCTGGGTACAACTTTAGGGAGAGTCAGTATGGTGTATGGTTTCGTATAATGGTTTGAGCACTGGACTACAACCCTGGAGACCAGGCTCCAATTACCCACTTGGCCATGCAAACCCACTGGGTGACCTTGGACACATCACATACTCTCGCTTTAGGGTCACCATAAGTTAAACATGACTTAAAGGCACACAGCAGCAGCAACAACAATAACTTTAGGGTCATACCCACTATTAGTCTTACCTAGAGTTAAACCTATTAAAAATTCATGGAACTTAAATTACAGTTCTCCCTCCACATTTGCAAGGGTTCAGGGCATAGAACTTTCACAAAAGTGGAACAATCGCAAATAACTCCTGTATCTGCTCACCCTCCCATTCCCTGCTGGGGCTCCCCTCTTTCCTGTTCCCATGAAAAATGGAAGGGAATGGGGTGGACGGGAAGGTTCTCAAGAGCCTTCCTTTCTTCCTCCAGAGTTCTTTCCCCTTCCCATGTGGAAACTCCGGAAGAGGAAAGGAAGGCTCTTGGAACCTTCCTGCCCACCCCATTCCCTTCCATTTTGCCTCAGTGTGGCCCTTTCCGCACCTTACTTTCTTCTGATGCTGGGGTGCGGGGATCGCACAAGCTGCCTCTGGCAAGAAGCTCTCGCGTCCGGGGTCCTTTGGCTCTGCATGAGTTGCCTGCTTGCGCGAGAGCCCTGCCTCTTCCTTCCGCAGTGCAGCCTGGGACCTTCCCAGCCTGTGCTGGGGCAGGAAATGTGACCGGCGAGGCTCCGCACGGCAGGTAAGTGTGTGCGGGGCCCGGCAGCAATGTGCGATTGTGCACCATTTTCGGCTTCTAGCCAAAAATGAAAAGATGTGCAATCGGCACCTGTCAGCCCCTGGAGCGTTGCATGATTGTGAGTGCATTGTGCAGATTGCTCCTCACAATCGCATGACACTCCAGACACCCTTTTGCATGGAAAATACCAAGCAGAAAGGGCCTGTGTGTTCTCCACGTTGGGTCAAAAAGCATGGGAAGGAGAAGGGGAAACTCCAGAAAAGGAAAAGAGGGCTCTTGGGAACCTTCGCCCTCACTCATTTTGTTCTATTTTGCCTCAGTGCGAGTTCTCTGCACTGTGGCAAAATGCACAGGAAGGGGAGGGAGGAAATTTCAAAGGAGGAAAGGAAGGCTCACAGAAGCCTTCCCCCTGAACACCAATTTTCTTCCATTTTTGCCTCAGAGAACTCACTCTGGGGCAAAATGCATAGGAATGAGAGGAGGAGAATGGGGGAAGCACATACACGAATAATCAAATTCGCAAACATCAAACCCTCGAATGTGGAGGGAGAACTGCAGTTACAACTAGAAAGTTCCATTCATTTAAATGGATTAAGGCACTATAGGGTTATGCCCTCACAAGGTAACTGAAATTATGTTGCAGTTACTAACATATGCATGCAAAATATAATTATTCTAATTCATAAAAAACACAAAACAAAAAATCATAGAACCAAAAGGATGTGTTAGTTTGGACCAGAAATATTTGTACTACAGTTAAAGTTAACGAAGTGGTATATTGCATTGCTATACCAAATTCAATTTTAATTTTGTTTCTGTCAAACTTAGGGGTGGAAAGAATATTTGAAAATATTAAAAATTGTTTTAAACAATGGTTTTCTCAAGTATTATTCTATCTCACTTATGAAATAACCACATATAGACCTGAACTTTTTTTTTTTCCATAAAAAATGCAGTTTTCCATGCAGGAAGCTTTGTTTCTGGCATAATGTTATTTTCTGTATATTTTTTATAATTTCCTTCTCAGAAAACTTGTTTTCTGTATAATAAATGCTGTTTTTTTAGCCAAAAAAAAAAAAAAAGCCCCAAACTGCAGTCTTTGAAAACTGCAATGTTTGATGCCTTTCTCACCTAATAGTATAACTAAGAGCCTTACTTATAGAAGCATATCCTCATCACAATGCTCATGGAGACATCTCTGAACTCAATACAGATTTCTCAATTCAGAGCCAACAGTTGATCCAGGGACAAAGCAAGGGCAGTGTGTTTCAAAATGTATGAGGAAGCACAGAAAATGGTTTGGAATTCTTAAATGAGTGAGCTTCACACTTTCAACTAATAGTGTGGGGTGGAGTGAGGAATACCTCTCAAAACTGATGAGGCATTTTAGGTATAAGGAATAAAAGAATAAATGTCAAGTACAGGCTGAGCCTCCCTTATCTGAAAACTGAAAATTCAAAAACCTCAAGAAACTGAATTTTTTTGCCACCAGCTTCCCACTTCCACTTTCAAGATGGCAGCTGCAGCGCTTCTGCTCATGTCTCTTAGATCCTCAGTCTCCTTCTTGTTGCCACCAGCTGCCCACTTCCACCTTCAAGGCAGCAGCTGAGGCACTCCTGCTGGTTCCTCTCTCAGATATGAGGAGTGCCACATCTGCTGCCTCAAAGGCAGAAGCAGGCAGTTGGCATGGAAAAAGAGAGAGAGAGAGAGAGACTGAAAATCTGTGAAATGAGAGAAGGTATGGATTTGCACCAAGCACTTTGCTTAGTTTCCTACCATTTCACAGATCCTCAGTCTCTCTTCATCCTTGCTTCTCATACACAACACACGTGGAGAATGAATGAGACACAAGGCTATTCCCAAAAGGCACTGTCTTTCAAAATAAAATAAAAAATCCTAACATTTTTGGTCCAAAGCATTTTGGATAATTGAGGCTCAACCTGCAATTCCCTTCTGTAATGCCTTTTCAAACAACAATGTGCTAACTATAGGTATCACCCTCAAATTTAACTCCTTCCCACTTCAGCCTGGCTGTAACTCCATGCTCCAGAAGTACAAATGATAGTTATCATCTGACTTCTAGTTAAAAGAAATGCCATAAGATCTTTAAATAACCTGCATAGGAATTTTACTAGATATATATTTTTATAATCTGTTTATATTTATTTTATGTTCTTTTCTGAGCAATGTCACTAGAAAGCTTTCAAAAGCAAAAGAGTTGGTTACAATTTTATGCACTAACCTCACCTTTTCTATACAAGGCATTAGTCACCTAAAGCATAAACAAACAACAACTGCTTCTCTGCTAATTTATATCTCAATAAACTTTGGTTGCTGCTTTCTCTTTCCTAAACAGAAATGTTTTCAAGAGTTTATGACTCCTTCTGTAAGTCATAACGATTTTGTGAACTGTTGACTGTCCATATTACAAGGTGTGTTTGGACAGTTATGGTGTACTAAGAACAATTTACTGGCATCATCATAACCTTAAAAGTAATTTAAATTCAATCAAGACTGATAACAGGCAAGTCTGAATGAATTTTCTGGGTGAAAGCATTTCATGATCATTTCCAAAAGTAACATCATCATATTCCTGCACTCTTAGTACTCATACACTATGCTAATTGGTTTTCAATTGAAAAATCATCTTTACAATATGCCTGGCAATACCTCGTATCTTTTGCAGTACATCAGCTGCACAATACACAAGATAATCAGTATTTCTTTCCTTAATAGCATTCACTCATTATGTTTTTACACAAATACTATAAGAACTTCTCGATACTGAGGAAAACGTAACTTCATCAGCAATTCTTCATAAGTCTTGGCAGATTCTTCATACCTGACTGCATTAGGTCTTTTGCACTTTAATTTTTAGGTCATGAAGATACTGTAAGTACTGTAATGTAACCACAGTCTTGTCTGCACTTTCACATACAACAGTATGTTCCATCATAAATATTTTAATTCCTTTTTTTATCTCTAGAAAATCTTACATTTGTGTTTTCTATAAACGCTTATTTTCTCTTCACTTTAAGAACAATGGCTTTTTTGCTCAACTTCAATCAGCTTACATTTAGAGATGCAAAGCAGGGAGGAACAAAACATAATGGATGCTATCAAGAAGCTTTCAAAAAGGTATTAATGACTCCAAGTCACCCCTTTTTGGAGCACCATCAATTATTTCAGACTAATCACATTTCCATATTAACTACAAAAAGTAGGACACCAACTCTATCATTGTTCATTTTGAGCTGATGACTGTAAGAGACATACAAGATACTTGAGCAAAACAGGGCAAGACCCTAACAGTCCAAAATTATATAGAATTGACTACTTATTTTCCATAGATACGTATCTGTAAGATTAGCCTATGGAAGCAAGGACCCTTTTTCTTTAACACATGTGGCTTTTATCTTTGACACACTTAAGACTGACTGAACATTTCTAATGGTGATATTCACCTCTGACTCATCCAGTGTCAAAAGACATTTTCCATCCACTTCCAAACATGTATTTACACACATAGTAACATTAGAAGCTATTCTAAACCTGAAAATTTCAATGAAATGTAGCATCTTTACGACTATAATCTCTTGTGTACATAAGCAAAAAATAAAGTTTGTTATTCACTAGATTGGGATGATTCTCACATGCACACAAAGTCTTTATATGCAAACTTCTATCAATTCCCTCTTCAAACAAGAGCTTAGAATGGAGTTCCACCAATCTTTAGGAAAGGTTACCCTTCACTTCTTCCCTGTCAACCCAGGAGTGAACAAAGCAAATGATTAATATCAATAGGCAAAAGCAGAAGTCAAATTCTTCACGCACACACAGATTTTTTTTAAAAAAATTACAGTATCTGTCATCTCCATACCATTCATATATCTTGTACCTTCTAAGGCATTTGCTCAGACCAAGGCTTTTCTTGACCATTTACCAGAAACAGTAACCTAAGTCTTTGTTTCTCCTTTACCTTTTAACATTCCTAGTTGATCCTATCAACTTGCTCATCTCAGTTTACTTGTAATTATTTGTGCTGAAACAGAAGTATTTCTAGTCTAGTTCAAAATAAATTTTACTGCAGACACTTGTGGGTTTTTCCCCCAAAATTCTTGGAACTAAAGAGATTAGAACTCAGTGTTACTTGTAAACTATAACTGAGACTGTGCCAGGGAAGAAAGCATCTAATAGGCAGATAATAGAGGCTGAAATGCCATACCTTTATAGCTATAATAAAAGGAGCAGGATATTTTTACACACAAGACAAAGCGGGGGGGGACTGACTCCCCACAGGCAAAGTACGAACAGACTTTAAAAAGGATGTGCTGGATAATCACTGTGTCATCATGAAGGTGTTTCAACTGAACATGACTAACCAGAATAGCACATGACTGCGGTCAGCCAACAGAACCCAGAAGACCACAATAACAGAACCACTGAAACAACAGTGGAGAAGATGTGGTGGAGAGCAGGGGGACAAACAGCTTCTGTTTCTGTTTCTATAGCCACCTTCCATGCATTGGAAATCAGTGCTTCTTCAGCTATATAATGTGAGAAACTGGCAATAATTTTTATCAGTTTTTCAGATGCACACTAATTCATGGTGAAACAAGTATGGTTCCACACCTCTATCTCTTTAGACTAAGGAATTTAGGAACGTTTGCCACTTGCCAACTAACCTGTATCAGTTTGGAGGTCTCTCTCATGATCTTATGATTACTGAGGCTCCCAATTCATAATCAACATTACAGTCCAAATAGGAAGACTGAGCGTCAGCACTCTCCTTGAACACTCTTAAGTATTGGACTTTCAGGATATTTAACATAGGAGAATGAGCTGACTGCTTGATGATCTTTTACATTCTTTTATTAAAATGGATGAACAAGTGTGTGTGTGTGTATAGACACAAACACACACACACACTATTCTCCGGAGAGAAGACATAGACTTCTCATTGTTTAGGCACATAGTTTATCATTTCATACAATCTTTTAAGGCACTATATATACATTTTATAAAGGGTTTATGTGTAAAGAATCTTTCATCTTATATAAATACTGTGTAAGGGGGAACATAACTCACACTTCATTTTTGAATCAAACAACACTTCTCACAACAGTCATCCATAGAAAGTAATATTCGTCCACAGATATTTCTCTACCACGATAAGCAAAACAAGCCTAGTTAATATTGGGAAAAGAAGTTATCTCACCCTTTCTTGCCAGCATTTACCAACTAGGAATAGCAGGAGCAGCATAAAAGCTGCCACAGACAGCCTTTGTGTCTAGGAAGGGGTTTTTTATACTATCTCCTGCATCTACTTGCTCAATGAAAGAAGAATCTGGCTAATCTCCTTTAATGTCAACAAAGATTTTCCTAGCCAATTAGAAATGAAATTTCACTGGTCATCTATACAAAACCACTAAGTGATCGATCACTGTTCACAATTTCTGGCTGTCTGCCATCAGATGATTGCATCATATAAATTGCAGATGACTGCATCAGCCAGATTAACACTATAGCACATCACACACTCTCAATCCCATAAGACCCGATGATAGCTTTGCCTTAGGATCACCATGAGTTAGAAATGACTTGAAGGCACACAACAATAACAATAACAACAAAAACAACCAATGTAATATATCTTCTAATTTTCTTACCTATACTCTGATCACTTGTTTATTATTTTCTCTATCAGACATTTTCTCTTACCTCCTTTGTTATCACTTAGGTTACTGAAAGTCCAGAACTAGACATCCATTTTTCACTCTATAAAGATGCATTTATTTACTTAGTCTACAAGCTTCAGGGGCTTAAATTTTGCAAAACATATAGTAAAATAACATTCTGCCTGTACCCATGGGAACATCACTTTGAGTGACACTGCTGTAAACAGCCCTGACCCAGCAAAGATCTTCTCAGGCTCTTTGCTCATTATCAAAAAGAGGTCTCACCATACATGTAACTATGGACCAGCTAAACTTTAAAGGCCAGGGTAGCAGAACCCAGGAAGAAAACATCTAGAGAACTATTAACAGTACCAAATAACTGAGTGGGACTACACAAGAGTAAATTGCTTCAGTCTAGCAGCTAACAAGTCTTCCATCTCTTCACCCAATGCAGAACACAAGTAAGTTCCCTCTAAAGAAACTATGTCCAGAGGAGGAAGCTTTACTAGTCTTATCCACAAAACTAAGACTATTTTAGCACCCTAAAAACTATCCAATTTCTTAGAGAAGAAGCATCTGTTGCACCTTACTATAAGAGCACTGATGAACTGAGGCAATAAAATAAATATTTTTATGTTATTGATTGAATGATTGATTTAATTTATATCCTTTTTTATATCCACTTTTATATCCATATCCACTTTTCTCCCGATATGACACCCAAAGCAGGTAAGCAACCTTTAATTAAACACTTTGATACGTAATTATAAAATAAATAAAATAAGCTTCTACATATTAGACTCCAGCATGTCAGATGTTTAGTCCATGAAAGCTCACGCCTCAGTAAATTCTTTAGAATTTCACAAGACACATTGTTACTCTTAGAAGTTGACCTAAATATTAAAATGCAGACAGCCTTAAGAAACACTCCCAGACAACTTTATTTGTCACACTATCTTTGCCATCCTGTAGCAGCAACAGAATTCTAAAGATATGGCAACCAAAACTTTTATATTTGGTTTATACAAATTGAACAAATATATATATTGCAAGACCAGGACCAGTTTTTCCAAAAAGTAACAGCACAAAGATACAAACAACTAGGTAATGAAAACTGTGCCTATCCTATGAAAACTACAGAAAGGGGAACAGGAAAATAATGGGGTAGGGAGCTATTTTTAAAAAAATCTTTCTTCAGTATTCCAGTCAAAATCCTTCCTCAGCACAATCCCTTCTTGCAGTAGTTCTAAAGTGAAGCAGAAACAACAGCAAATTCCATCCGTTGTGACTCTTTCGCATCTAACTTGGCACTCAGAATACTGGTCTGCTCTTGCACTTATATTTAAAAATCACAGAAAAGTACAGAAGAGGCAGACATTACTCTACAGTAGCAAGAGGGCAAAAACACACTCAGAAAGTTCCTTTTCAAATTAATTATGACACACTGAAGTGATAAGCAGTAGAACAACACTCTGGACTGATTCAGCATGTCACTGTTACTCTTTCTTAAAAGTAAGCTCTGCATAAGATGCTACAGACCAGTTCCCAAAATAAAAAGGGTGCAATGCTCTGCAGTTTTCTACCTAGAAGTGAAGCCCCAGTGAACACAAGGGATCTTACTTCCCATAAACATTTTTAACATCAACCTACACAACATGTGTTGGTGTGCATACAGACACATTAAAGCAAGTTTCTAACTGGCTCAATTATTCTTAGAAACCATAGGAATTGTGGATTTGTGAATAAATTTTCAGGCAAACTACAACTGTCAAAGTCCCAGTGGGAAGGGCTTGGAGTTACAGCAGTTACACTGGCATCTACAGGCTTCCCCCACAGCATAGGCACAGGAGCACTGTCAGAAAATGGAATTGGTTGAAAAGTGGAAGCCATGTACTGTAGGGAACATGAAGGACTTATTGAGGTTCACTTAGGACCAACCACATATGTGCTGCTCGCAAAGTCCCTCAACCAGGGGCCTTTCTACACGACACTGTTATAGTGCGATTATTCCACTTTCAACGTCCTATGGAATCCTGGGGTTTGCAGTTTAAGGAATCGTAGAGTTTTCAATTTAGGGAGGGGCATTTAGACTTCTCAGCCAGAGAGCTCTTTGGCCTTGGGAAACTACACACCCCAGAATTCCACAGGAGGTTGAAAGTGGAATAATCACACTATAACAGTGTAGTGCGGAAAGGCCTCAGGTTAGCACTTTTCCCCCAGCTTGCTTTGCAAGCAGTGTGTGTGTGTGAACTGTTGCAAGAAGAACTGATGGAAGAGCAGAACACCCACCAAATTAATGGAACTTGTCCTTAATGAGAGAGAGCCAAAAGAGTGAGTCATCAGATAATGGGGCATCAAAAGGTAGGGGCTTCTTGTAACCAATTTAAATTTGTAGCAGTCTCTAGGGCACAACAGGAGACAGAAAGAATAAATTTCATTGCTTATCCTAAAATAGCAGGCTCTTAATTTACTCACCTTTTCCACACAAATTCTCTTTCCTTCCATGCTTCTCTGCCAAAACAATTGAATGTGATTACCTGGGAGCAATAGTACAGTTTGCCTAAAACTATACTTTGCAAATCCAACTCAAACCATGGCTTCAGTTTGTGCTCTGGAAGGCTAGTCTGCAAGATGTTGATACCTGACCCATACCAGGAAAAAAAGGTGCTCATTTTTCTCATACACAGTTAGCAATCCATTCCTACACACATACACACATAAAATTTCTACATACACACATAAAATTTCTATCTGGACACTTTTTGTTTCCAAGCCTCTTCATGTTTTTCACTTTCCCAAATGTAGCCAAAAAAAAAAAAAAAATCCTGACACATACACCACTTCTTGAGACCAAAAGCATTCTCCCTTGCCCCAAGGAAACAGTTGATGCTGGCCTGGCACTAAAATGTGGTGGTAGGAAGAAGAGCAGCAGCAGCAATAGCCAGAAAATCAGCATTGGTATCATGGCATTCAAGACTGCAGAGTCCATCCTATATTCAATTTGCCAACCGCACAGACAAAGCAACAATAGTGTATGTGAAGTGCAGCTGTTTCTTGGAGCAGGGGAAAATGCAGAGGAGCTGCTGTTCTTTCAGTCTCCTCCTTCCCTGTTTCCTGAATACAGTTCAGCTCTGGCAAGGACAGAGAGAAGACGAGCAAGAAGCAATGCTGACAGCAGAAGTTGCTAGTGCTGGCTTCTGTTGGAACGAAAGCTTCCAGAGCCATCATACTTAGTTCAAAAAGAAAACTGGCCCAACTGAGGATGTCAGAAATCAACCTACTGCAGATTCTTTTCTCTTCACATACTAAATCAGGTCAGCCATGCCAGAATCAGCTCCACATGTAAGTTTAGCAGGCTTATTTGAGCTAGGGTGGGAGAAGAACCACAGAACTGGAAAGAAGACTCCATGTAAAGTTTCAATGACAAGCAGAGGGTGGAATACCAGCAGAAACTGGGAGATGTGCACTCATTCTGTTGCCTTAGTGCAGTGGCCCAAATCCATCACAAGGGCCTATGCAACCAACAAGACAGACAGCAAGGCCTCTGAGACTGGTTGTCACAGGCAGGGAACACCTATACAATGATAGTTTCTGAAGTAACCTGGTCCTGATTTTTTTTTTACTTTAAAAGTCTAGCAGTAATATTTTATGCTGAGCACCCAAAAAATGGGCAGCCACTTCGTATATATAGCACCATTGATGTACACGGTGTTTTACAGTTATTGTTGTTGTTGTTTTAAAAAAAAGCCAGTTCTGCCAAAGGCATACAATTTAACAGATGAAATAAGATCCAAGTTGCAGCCTTCAAACTTTGGTACTAAGCAGAGTTCCTAGACAGTGGTTATAGGCAAACGCAAAGGGAGAACACCGCAGCAATCTAGACTTGAAGGAACTAGAACACAAAATCACAGAATCTTAGAGGTGAAAATGACTAAGCTTACTTAGAAGTCTTTGGTCCAGAACCTTGAACACTTTCAATTAATTTGGAAATCCAAGTACATAACATCTACTGGATCACTTTTAGATACATGAAAGAGATTTCCCTTTGCAAAACTATGCCAGTTCTTCTTCAGAAAGGTTGCACTTCTGTATCAGGAATAGAGAACATATGGTCCTGCGGATTTTGTTGGGATGTCACTATCCTTTGCCACTGACTATGCTGTCTAGGATTGACAAGAGATACAGACCAACAACATCTGGAGAGCCATATGTACCCCACCGAATCTATATGTTTAACAATTCTGGCTTCAATTATACCTTTCTATCAATTTACCCAGAACAGATTTTATGCTAATAGGCTTATAATTTCTGAGCTCCCCCTGGATTCTTTCCTAAAGATTGGTGTTTACATTGGCCATCTTCCCATTCTTCAGTATACAAACCAATTGTAATGACAAGTAGCATACTTTGCTTTAAAAGATCAAAAATTTCACATTTGGGAATATACCATTCGGATCCAAGTGGCTTGATAATTTTTAATTTATCTATCTGCCCTAGCCTTTCATCATTTCTGTTTGACAGTAGTTCTGGCACATTCCCGGGGAAGGGGAAGAGTACTGGCCTCACTATCTGTTCTATATCTTCTGTTCCAAAGATTAAGGCAAAATATTTAATTTTTTTCAGCATTATCTGCTAATCATTTCACACCATTTTCCTTAAGTGGTCCTACAGCCTCTTGGCTTAATTTCCTGCTTCTGAGAGTAAAAGAAGTTGTTATTGCTTGTCTTATGATATCTAAAACTGAGCTCTCCAAAAATGCCTTTTCGCCTTTTTGTCCCTCTAAACTTTTTTTTCCTCCCTTATCCATTTCCATTTGTTTGGGCCAGAATTTTTTTTATGTTTCATATTTTTTTATATTATTTCCTTCGTGTAGACAGAATTCCCACTTTTTAATAGAAATCTTGCCTTTAATAGCTTCCTTGACTCCCCTCTTTAACCACAGTGGCACCCAATTGTATTGTTCCCCCTACTTCTCCTAATCTAAGATACACATTATATCTGAATTTTTATCTAAATCTTGGCTTTAAAGAACCACCAAGCATCCTGAAGAGAAATTCACCCTCTTCACATTTACTTTCAATTTACCTTTTTCAAAGCCTCTCATCTTTGAGAAGTTTCTCTTTTTGAAGTTAAGATGTGACCAAGCTGGACATTCTGGGCAACTAGCTACTCATATTGTATTTAATCTGACACCACTATGGCTATTGTTTTCAAACTGTTCAACAATTCTCATGTGGTGTACCAAATTGTGGGCATCAATCAGAATCACCAGACATCACCTCTCCTTCAGTGAACTCCATGTCTAATAGCTGTGGGACACAATAAGGTCTCAGATCTAAAGTTACTGTTTTGTCACAACTTGAATATAAAATTACCCCCAGACAACATGAGGATAGCTGAAATCACACACTACTACATTTTCTACTTTGACTGCCTCCACAATTCCCTCCTCCCATGGAAAATCAGAGAGGCAATACCCATGAGCTGCCCTGTTCCTCTTGGCTTTTCTCCCAGTAGTTAATATTAAGCAGCTCTGATACAAAAATGGGAAGCATCCTTCCATAGTACTCTACATATTTGGGGGAAAGTACTCTACATATTTTGGGGGAAATATGTCTTTAAGCCTTTTCTGGGAAGCTTTCTTTCTCTAAGAACTCAGCAGGAATTGGGAGGTATTCAGCTCATGCCTTCCTACACTCTCACTAACTCCGAACCCACTGCACCCAATGTAAAGCAGGAAGATGTATTAGTGAAATCTAACTTTCTGTTTTGTAAAGTCTTTGCAAGGATTCCAGGTCCCTGATCCACTTAGTGCCCAGACAAACTCAGGCTTGAGAGTCTGTCAAATTAAAGCATAATCACAGGTGTACCAAAACAAGGGTTCATTGATTGTAATAAGATAACAAGTAGGATGCAGCAATAAACCCAAGGAAAAGCAAAAGGTAGCTCACTTCCTTTAGCTGATCCAAGCAGACCTTCATCACAGAAGTTGTCCACCAGGGTTCCCTCCATGAACAAGACACTGACTGATTTTCTGGACTGGACTGTAGTTTACGCCAGTTTACGCTTCCCCAGAAGGGACTAACCATCTGATTTTTCCCAATTTTTAAATACTATTTCTTTCTTGTTCTAAAAAGTGATGACACTTTCCCCAGCGAAGGGGGAGGAAAATAATGGTCTCATCCTAACTAACAAATGAATAGTTTCCCAGGCATTCTAAGATGGCAACATTCTCATTCACCACAAGCTGACCTTACACTGCCTACTGGAGAAACCATGACTACTGAAATTTTTATTATTATTATTATTATTATTATTATTATTATTATTATTATTATTTATTTGTATCCCGCCTCTCCATATGGATCGAGGCGGCGAACAACTTACAAATAGCATGTGTTTCGAAACATTTCTATACATGCCCCCAACAAGCTGGGTACTCATTTTACCGACCTGCGGAAGGATGGAAGGCTGAGTCAACCTTGGAGCCGGGCAGGATCGAAAGCTGAAAGCTGCCTTATTATTATTATTATTATTATTATTATTATTATTATTATTATTATTATTATTTGCTTAAGCCCTATCTGGTTAACTAGTAATTGTCTAGTTACTATGTTATGTATCCCTTAAACATATAAAACACATGGATAGGGTAAATCTGAGAGCTACTTAAACTCCTCTCCAATTCTTCTGAAAATTCCAAAACCATACAGTCTTCAAGGATTCTTCTAAAAAACAGTATTGGAAACTGGTGTCAGTCTTTTTTTTCCCCTTGTTGTTGCTGTTTCCAACAGCTAAACTATTCACCAGGTTGACTATCCTACTTCGAGTTTAAAGGCCTAATTGTTAATGGACATAAACATAAATGAATGTCACAAAAACTCATACCCCAATTTAAACAAAATGGACTGGATTCAGATCAACAGTGCAAATCTTTGCAGAGGCCCCACTGAGAGGGGCTGACAGACATTCTCAGGTATGGAAAGGACTACACAATTAAGTCATCTGCACTTAGCTCCCATTCAAGTCAATGGCCATAACTTATCCCATTGCTAGCAATAGATACTAACTTCAGCCAATCTGGGCAGAGGGACCACTACTCCTTCTGCTCCACTGGTGTGCAATAACCACAGCAGGATGGGTAATGTGGACAGGTTTTCCTTCCCTTAAAAAAAAAGTTGGGAGGAAAAGCCTACTGATATCATGGAAAGTAAACTTCTCCAACTGTAGGTTGGCGTAGTCCAGTGACCCTAGTCAAGAATACATAAGGGGACCCATGGATCCAAAAGTACCCTAGTATGTCTAGAATGTACTAAAAGACTCCCAAGCAGATGTGTCAGCCCACTGGCAGAGCAGCAGCTCTACTACATCTAATGACCCCTCACCATGACTTTAGAAGAGGAATAGATTCCTCTGGTCATCTAGAGGGAATCCAGCATCTTTCCAAGTACTTGGCACAAGAACACTTCAAGCAAAGTGTTGCATGTACAATGTGCATTGGCACACACACACACACACATATATATAATTTCCACATTTTACTTTGTTACATTTCTAGTACACTAATAATGCAACAAAGCAGATATATATGCAACCATCACAAGCAACAATAACCAGACACTGACATTCCTTTTCCTAAATGAATGTGCTTTCAGTACCACTTAGTATTTCTGAACTGACCTTATCAGCAGCAATGCAAGCCTCCTTAAGTTCAGTGGGACTCTTCAACTCCAGGTAGGACACTTAAGATTACAGCCTACATTTGCTTAAAATTGGGTTTAATTTTAGCATTCTAGTACTAATATTTCATACATAACAACTACCTAAAAAACCACTGTGATTATGAAGGAGTGAACCTAGAACTAAACCATCCTGTGTGTGTGTGAGGGGGGGGAGAGAGAGAGTGTACAAGACATTTGAGGTAAACATCACAGTGTACATTTGTTATTGTGTGCCTTCAATTTGTTTCCAACTTATGGTAACCTTAAGGTGAACCTATCACAGGGTACACTGCACACTAACTTGCCCCAGTATTACCCTACTAAATAATAACATCTTTATTTCACAAATGTTAATGAATTACAGTCAGTCCTCCACCTGCGCAGGTTTCACGTTTGCGGATTTGATTATTCATAGATTATTTCCTGTCACTTCTGCTGTCTCCCTATGCCATTTTTAATAGGGACTGCAAGCCTCGTGAGACTGAGAAACTGTAAAACTGTGTGGGGCAGCAGTGGAAGCAGCAGTAGGTCCCACCAGCTACCCACTTCTGCCTTGTGAAGGAACCCTGATGTCTCAAAAGAATCCATGGTGGGTTGAATACAGTGACAGTACTTTTTCGTGCATTAAATATGGGTTGGGAGGATGTTTTTTTCACTTTCACAGGGTTCCTGTGCCCCTAAGTCTAGCAAATGTAGAGGGATGACTGTAACTTCAATATGCTAGAGAAGACAGTAGAAAAGCAATAGCTTCTTAATTTTAGGAGACAAGAAAACAAAAGAACTAACCATCAGATTATACTCTTATTAAACAGAAGCACTTAGATTTAAACTATTTGGCATTTTGATCTTGAATTTACTGACAAGGCAGCATCCTAAACCCATTCACTTGTAAGAAAGTTTCATTCAATGAAATGAGATAACTTACAAGCAAACATGTTTAAGACTGAGATATATACCGGTTTAAATATCAATGTCGTTGCTGTGTGCTTTCAAGTCAATGCTCACACATGGCGATCCTAAGTGAACCTATTACAGGGGTTTCTGGGGCTGAGAATGTATGATGAATTCAAGATCACCTAGTGGGTTTTCAGGGCCGGAGCAACAGAAATGACCCCTGATCTCCGGGTTCACAATCCAATGCTCAAACCACTACACCACACCGGTTCTCTAAATACCAATACTTTAGATTAGATTGTGTGAAGAGGTTCAGAGAAGGGATGGCCCAAATCTTCCATCATGCCTAAGTTGCAAAACCAGGAGTCTATTGCTCTGACCACTCTAGCATACCACAACCAGTCATGAAACATGCATCTTCCAAACATGCAAGCAGATCAAGGTTTGTATACTCCTCCATCACAGGCAACACATTTACTTCAAAGTAAGCTTTGAGCCAGCATGGTGTAGTAGTCTGAGCAATGGATTATGACCCTAGAGACCAGGGTTCAATGCCCCACTTGACCATGGAAAATCACTGGGTGACATCTGATGCATCACACACTCTCAGTCTCAGAAAACTCCATGATAGGTTCACCTTAGGGTCACCACAAATTGGAAATGACTTGAAGGTATACAACAACAACAGTGCTTCATTTCCAACTGACACAAAATTTAAACATGCTTAAGATCAAGCCCATTGCTAGAACAGTGAAAGAAGAGAAACTCTAGTCAGAGGTACCCCATACTGTGGTCAGTATTATCAGTTTGTGTGGATTGCTGCCCTAACATCCCTGCTTTTGCTGCCACAAACTTTCACAAGTAATGTCAGGGCCACTTGCTTCTTTCTTGCCTGCACTCAGAAGGCTGGCAGTATTCTTATCATTGTATCCTCTGCTGTTTGTGGCAATTACATATAAGGCCATTGTCCACCTAGCACTGTACCCTCCCCACAAGTCTGAAATATACTCCACTGAAATCAATAGGAGTTACTTCCAGTATAACATTTGAAATAGCCTCCTATATAATTAAATCCCACTGACATCAGTAACATCTTTTAGGATCGAGGGTAGATCAGGTTAGTACTGAGATTCCAAATCCTATGATCTTGAAATGTTTCAGTAAGATTTTTGAAATATACAATTTTACCTATGGGGGAAAGTGAACATATCCTGCACTGGAACTTGCACTCCAGGACACTAATTCAATCCTTTTTTCACTGAAGTATTTAAGGATGAAATGATAATTAATATTCCTCTTCACAAATGACTTCTACTAAAATTAATGAGCTTTATTTCAAAGTAATGAAAGCCAAGAAAACAGTCTACAATGAGGCAGTCCCTTTGGTAGTCTATAAATAAAGCAAACAACTACCCTACAACCAAGTAAAATTACAGTATTTAAATTAAAACATCTCGGGAAAAAGGTGGAATATAAATTTAATAAATACAATAAATAAACTCACTTCCCCCAATAAACACTACAGTTTAATGAAGAAAAACACCAGGTTATTTGTCTGATAATTTTGGAATATTTTATTAAATCTTGCCTCATCCTCCTTCAGAAAAACCTTCCCCCTTGTCTCAAAAGAAACAGAACAAGATATCACCCAATAATTAGCAAATTATTTTGCTTGATGCATTTCATTAGCTGTTTTGACTCTAGTGTGGTATGTCAGAAAGAATACAATTTGTTTTCTTGTTTGTAAACACAGATCCTCAACAGATAAAGCTTACCATCCCAAGATTTATGCTTTTGCAATAAATCACAACACCTTGTTTAAAATATTCATATTGGATAAATATGCAACTGTTTTGTTTTGGATGACACAGTCTTATACGTGTGTAACTATACATGTTTTAAATACATCTCGCCTGAATCCATACTTTTTTTCTTTTCATATTTATGAAATATTTTGCCTAGATAACTAAATTTGCAAAAGTTGCAAAATACAGCTGTCCATTGCAGTTCTACACAGAACAGAACACAGAGCAATTAAGCTATCCTAAAAATTACCGACAACTTCTGGGAAAAGGACATCATCCTGCATGAATGAACCATGAAGATCATACTATGTTCTTCACAACTCATCTAGCCAGTTAAACATAACAACTGAACTTTAACAATAACCTTTTTTATAAGAGGTATGTATGTGTATGTATGCATGTGTGTACACACACACACACACATTGTTATTAGCAAAACAACTTTATACTAACATACTGTAATTTTACTAGATTCAATACAATCTTGACAGGCTTGATTTACCCAATACAAAATAAAAGCAGTAGCAGAAGATTTTTCAGGCAATATCTGAACCATTTTATCATAACACTTGAACCATTTTTATGAAACCATCATCCTCACAGAGTGGCAGCTTAATCCAGCCAACTGAAATAAGCAGAGAAATATAAGTTATTTACTTCAAAGCATTTTGGATCAAGAAGAGAAAAAGAAGAAAGCAGTGCCATGAATTACCTTTCTTACAACCTGGCCCCAAACTCTTGAGTGAGTAAAGAACTGGTCAGTACAGTAAGTTGAAATCCTATTTACATTTCCACAAGGGTAAGCCTTGTTAAACACTGTGGGACTTGCTTCAGAGTAATGATACATAGGGTTGCATACTTAGATTATCTTTATGGCAACTTTTTTATTTGCAAAGTATAGAAATGACTGGAACTAAAATGCCTCTGTACTCGCCTCAATTACATGCATCATTTTATTATTTCCTAGGCAAGATTCTGTTGTACTCTGTTCTCTTCAGTTTTAGTGAATGCACGGAAAGCAGAGGATAGTTACTCTAGGAATTTTTCCATAAACTTCAATTACCTTCTCCCTCACTCACTGTCACTATCTGTAACACCATGCCAACCTACGTGACTTCCTGTCAAACCTGATGCCACAGACAATTGTTTCCTGTGGAAAAGGTACCCAAAGACTGAGAATTCACTCTGACAATGAAAGTACTGACTAGTTTCTCTTAGAACAGGCCCTGCAACACAGTGTTTAAGTCTAATTAAATGCCCGATCAAATGTTTTAGAGAAATGTTATTCAGACAAAGAACCTGCATCAAGGAGCAAGATGATGATAATGATTCACTTGGGCATATGCTGTACCTTTCTTTTATTCATCCATACCAAGGGAATTGTTTGTTTGTTTGTTTTTACATTTGGAAAACTGTCCAAATACTTGAGCAAAGGGCAGACAGCATTTTGTTTTATTTTCCCTCTTCTGGGTCCTCACCTCACAGTACAAACAAAGCCCAGCATGCCTTACAGCCATTTACCTGCTCTAACTCCAAAGCTCTGGAAATTAAACTTTCACAACTTCCTTCGTCTTGAATTTCAAGAGCGAAATTCAGGAGAAGGCTCCCCCACCAAAAAAAAAGGGGGGACTAGGAAGCAAGCCTGGGGAGTTGCAGATCGGTTTCTACCTCCATTATTTATTAATCTATTGTTTTAGGCTAACGTTGTCTATTGTTATTGTTCAAGGTTAACACTCTCTGGCAAGCTGAATCAAAAGGCCCTGTGGAAAAAAAAAATAAAGGCGTCTGGAGACTAAACAAACAGCAGCAAACACATACACATAAAAAGTAAATAAGTTCAATAATACAGAAAGAAACGCAGTAGCGCGTCCCGGCCAGAGAGGGTGGAGGGCAAAACACCCTGGTCTTCCAAGCGCACGTGCAATTTATGGGGGGGGCCAACAAGAGTGCCAGAGCTGGCTGGATATGGCCAAGTGTCACGGCTAGGCCTTCTCTCTCTCGCTCGCTCCCTCCACCCCACCTTTCCCCTCCCTCTCGCTACACGGAGCCTGCCGTGGAGAGGGTCTGTTTCGATGCTCTCCAAAGGACACACGTGAGCGCGCGCCCTCCTCCTCCTCCTCCTTCCTGATCAGCTCTGCTTTCTTTCCAGAAAAACGGCACACAAGGGGTTTGCCCGAAAAGAAACCACCGCAGCAGTCCCACACATCGCACCGGGAACTTTCCTCGGCTTGCCAAAGCGACCCGCCGGCCACCCAGAGGCTCCCTCGCGCCTTCCTGCCTCTCTCTGCCTTTCCACACCCGTCTGGGCATCCCAAACGCAGGCAGGGCGCGCGCGGCTTCGCGTCAAACGCATTTTGGGGGGGCGGGAGGGGGACAGTCCGAACCCACGATGCTCTGTCTTGGGAAAGTGCCACACGACTCCCCTCCCCCCTTTTTTTTCCTGCTAAGAAAATAAAGCTTGGAAACGTCCGAGGCAAGGCAAAGTTGCGTTCTCTAAAGTCCGCCTCGCTTACTTTTCTTCTTTTCCCTCAAAGAAAGAAACTGCTGAAAAGCAGAGCTCGACGCCAAGCCGAGTCCCAGCCAGACCTACATGATGGAAGGGGTCGTAAAAGGGAAGAGCGAGCGAGCGGGGGGGGGGCGAGAGCGCGCGGGCCCCGGCGCTTCCCACCTGCCAAGAACAAGCCTTGACACATGTCACGGAGGCAGCGACCCCCTTGTTCCGGGCGGGCTCGGCGCGGTAAACTTTCTCGCCGCCAGAAGCAGCTGGAGAGAAACGGGGGGAGGGGAAGGGAAGGGAGCGAGAGGAGGAAAGTCAGACCCTGGACTTCGAGGGGGGTGGGTGGGAAGGGAGGGGGATACAGGAGGAAAGCGGGGGGAGAACAACTTACCACTCTGCGCGCACGCCGCCTCCAGTCCCGAGGAGAGGACACCGCGGGGGGAAGAGAGCGCGCGGGAGAGACGGAGAGGCAGGAAGAGCGGCCCTCCTCCGCGGCGCGCACGCACACGCACACACAAACACGCCGCCGAGGGAGCAGAGTGTTTGGCGGGAGGAGGCGCTGCCGCCGGGACGCGCCAGACTGGGAGGGGGACTCGCGGGGAACAACAAACGCCCGGAGAGAGGGGTGGGGGACGCGCGACAACAGCCAGCATCGAATGGGATGGGTGTTCTTCCGCCGGCAGCGCTGCCTTCTGATACTCCGGGGCCTTGGCGGCGGCAGCGCCAACAAGCAGCCAGAGCCAGCCCAGCGAGGGACCAGCCCGAGCAGCCGCCGCCGCCACAACGCGGAGGCAGCGGGAGCGGCGGCAGCAGCAGCTGCGCGGGGTCTCGCGTTCTCGCCGGGGCTCGCGCTGCTTCTCCTCGCGCCCTCCCTCCCTCTGGGTGTGGGTCTGGCCGCTCCTTGGACAGAGTGTGCAGCTGCCCCCCTCTCTCCCTCGTGTGTGTAGGCTCAAATTTACAATTAAAAAAAAAATTGTGCCTACATGCGCGAAGTTGGGCCCCCCTCACACCCACGCTCCATCCCTCGTTTCGGGAGGAAAGGAGCGGCTCCCGAGGATTGCAAAGTTGTCCTAATAAAGCTCGGTGGCGAGGAGGGAGGAAGGAAGGAATTGGGCGCCCCGTGTGCGTGTCTGCGTGTGTGTCGCTGCCCTTGTCCCTCCCCGTCGGTCCAAAGTGCGCCGGGGTCGGACTAGCCGCGTCCCCCGCTCCCTCCTCCCCCGTCGCCGGCGCTCTCCGGCTCTCTCCCCGCTTCCTGGCCTTTCTTGTGGGCTCCCCGAGCGGGATATTATTAGGATTCGCGGGGAAGCGTCCTCCTTGACGTCAGGTCCACCTGCTATGTAAACAAACCCTTGCAGAAGTTGTTTGCTCTCCTCCCCCCACACGCCCCGCCTGCCTCCCTGTCCCTCACAACCGGGTTTGGGAAGGGAAAACAAAGCCTCGGATTCAAGCCGGGAGGGCCGGGTGGCGTCAACCACGAGTGCTCTGTGAGGGAAGGAGCGGAGGGGGCTTCAGCGAGGGCCGGAACCTCTCTCTCTCTCCTCGGGAAGAGGGGCAAGATGGAAGCCATTTCCGCACTAGCCTGTTATAGCGCGATGGTTCCACTTTCAACATCCTCTGGAATCCTGGGGTTTGCAGTTTCGGGCGGGGCCGGCCGGCCCCTCCCGAAACTGCAAACCCCAGGATTCCAGAGGATGTTGAAAGTGGAATCATCGCGCTATAACACGCTAGTGCGGAAATGGCCGGAGTTTCAGAGCCCTGCGGAGCGAGTGGTTGGAAGCGTTGGCACGGGGAGCGAGGGGAGCTGGAAACCTCCCGAAGCCTGGGCCGCGCTTTTCAGAGTTTGGCCAAAGCGCGCGCCTCTCTGACTGACGGGCGGAGACCCACCCGCTCCTTTCCTTCGCTTGCTCCGCGCCCGCTCCCCGACTCTCTTATGCCAATGAAACGCAAGAGCCCAACTCTGACCTCCAACGCGTCTCCCGGCGAGACAGACGAAAGGCAGCGGGTGGCCTCACACGTGGGGAGACGACACCCCCGGCCCGGTTTCTCTTCCCGAGAAAAGCGCGCGGGCGTGGGGGAAGCCGTGCGTGAGCGGGTCGCCTCCTGCCGCCTTCGCTGCTCGTGGGCAGAGCCGCCTGCCAGCCTGCCTTGGACGCGACACTCTTCACGGGGAAAGCTTTCTGAACACGGCACAACCGTAACTCTCCTAGACATGGGTCCCGCTGGTTTTCGTGGGGCTTCTTGTCGGCCAAGCGTTCACAAAATTACAAGGCGCCAAGGCAAGCCTCCCCAAATCTCTTGTTTTGTGGCCTTCAATGAGGCCTTAGGGCGACCCTAAAGCCACCCTATCGCGATATTGTATTGGCAAGACGGGGGCCATTTCCGCACGAGGCTGTTAGAGCGCTATGATTCCACTTTCAGCCTCCTCTGGAATCCTGGGGTTTGCAGTTTCCCCGAAACTGCAAACCCCAGGATTCCAGAGGAGGCTGAAAGTGGAATCATAGCGCTCTAACAGCCTCGTGCGGAAATGGCCTTCTTCAGAGGGGTTTGCCTTTGCCTTCCTGAGAAAGTGTGACTTGCCCAAGATTTCCACAGGCGGGGGAGGGATTCGAACCTTGCTCTCCACGCTGAAACATGCAGCAGGCTCTCCGCCTTAACTCAGAGGGAAATCCCCTTGGATTTCCTCTCTGGCGAGGAAGGACCCTGCTGTAATCTTAATTCCAGATGAGCAAGAGCCTGCCTGTTATTTAAAGAGCCAAGCGAAGCGCCCTGCACATGCTCCGAAGTCCTGAAACGATCGCCGCAGGTTTCAACGCTGAACCTGTGGCATAAATTGAAAGCCCCAACCGCCTCGCCTCGCCCCTATTTTGCTTATGGGTTTGGCCGCTCTATTACCCCCTCTCCTCGAGTTCCTGAAGGGAAAGAGGCGTTGGACTGAAGTCCGATTTTGGATTCTCAGGCACGGAACCCCCTTGCCTTTTGTCACACTGAGTGGGTTCGACCCTCCTAGCTGAGGCCCACGGAATACCCTTCCTAATAAAGGGGTAAAACTACTCGGCTTAGAAAAATTCGGATTTTTTCCCCCCGACAGCCTAAATAACCGGGACATCTTAAACTACCTGTTTGTGAAAATGCGCTATGCGCTTCGTACTGGAAGTTTGAAACCAAGGAGACAATAGTAACTTGTGCTCTTAACTGCTGCGAAAAGCCTCCAGACTCTCCGGGATCTCCACCCATTCAGACGCGCACACATGCGTCTTTCGGAGCCATAAAAACGTCCAGGCAAGCGCCCCATGTCCTTTCCCCACCTCGCAAACACAGATCGTGTTTCCAGCTGACACCATCGCAGCCCCTCACCCGAAACGAAGGAAAGGCAGCCCAAGCAAAACCTCCAGCACCCTGCTTTAAAACATACGCGTACCAGACTCCCGGGGAAATCATGGAACCGCGATCGATACAGATTCAAGTATTCTGACCCGTGTAGCCATGACCAAAACCATGACCAAGTTTTTGCTCTTTAGCCTTTTTGAAAGGCTAAATTCCACAGGGAGTTTTGCTCGATCGCTTAAAAAGAAGTGAAATGCGTATATCAAAATCTGGTGACTATGCCCTGAAGTTTAGTTTATCACCTAGATGTTGTTTTAAGGCACTTTCCCTGCTTCAGAAAGTTCTTTTAAAAGTAAGCGACGGTCTAAACAGAACCGAACCGACGTCAAGGATTCGGTTTGCTTTTAAAGGCTTTTCGGCGTGTTAAACAATTTTGGAAAGTTTATCATTGCACCGTTAGAGCACGTCGGTCGGAAAAAGGGAGACGGGAAAGAGGAATGGCTCTGCTAAAACTTTCATTCGCTCGGGAACTGAATGATGTTCAGCTAGCCTGCCTTTATTTCATAAGGCAGACTAGAAAAGCGATGTTATTTTCCCCCACCTATTGTAGTTTAAGATTGGCCCCCAGAAAGAAAGAAAAAAGTAAATATTTTTTTAAGAAGTTAAAATAGATCCCGGACCGAAAATAAAGAAAAAGAAAAAGAAAACTACCGCTTTCTGAAAAACTTTCAGGTATGTGAGTTGCCTTCGCTGCCGTGGCTGAGAGGTAGGGAAGGGTGCAAAGTTCCTGAAGCGCGTTACGCGTGATAGTGGAACAATTATTTTACGCGCGTCTTCCGCACTAGCCTGTTATAGCGCGATGATTCCACTGTCAACATCCTCTGGAATCCTGGGGTTTGCAGTTTCGGGAGGGGCCGCTCGGCCCCTCCCGAAACTGCAAACCCCAGGATTCCAGAGGATGTTGAAAGTGGAATCATCGCGCTATAACAGGCTAGTGCGGAAATGGCCTTGGAAAGGAACCGTCTCCCCGACAGAGTTTTGTTCAGCCACACATGCATCTCTCCTGCCGGGCATCCCTGGCGACGTATGGGCAGCAAAGCAAAGCACCCTTCTCCCCCCACCCCACACTTCTTCCCGTGTGGGAAGAAAAGGAAGAGAGGGAAGGAGAGACCCAAAGCTAGAGGTGCGGACGCCAGGTTTTGATGGCAGCCGAGGGCTCTTCTGTGGGGATGCCTAACTCTCAGCCAATGGGGTTTCAGCAAGTTCGAGAGGTGAAAGTTCAGCCCCAGGGCACGCACCCTCTGGGCTATTGACTGTCACAGGCACCGAGTGCTTGTTGATGGGTGGTCGTAAAACATCTTCATTTGCCTCTCGCAACTCTTTTTTTTTTCCCCCCTAGGTCTTCCCTCCGCCTCTTCCACTGGCCCGAGTTGCGCATGAAACCCCCTTGGCTGTTTGTTTGTCGCCCCCATTCGAAGCGCCTCTCCTTAGGAGTGAGCCCCACTGATTTCAACGGGTCGTAACAATCTCGTGGGTCTTTAGGATCGCGGGCTGCCCGTCCTTGGTTTCATTAGGAGAGGGTTTTCTAATCGTTCTCACAACGAGTTCCTAAATGTATTTTGTTTTGTTTTTAAAGTTCACAAGCGCTTTCAGTGGGGTTGATTTTCAAGGGAATGTGCCACGTACGTCAGATTCCATTTAAAAAAAAAAACATATGGAAGATTCGGATTTCCTTGTCCGTCGAGGATTTTCCTCTCTTTTTTTTAAGTGCCAATTTAGGATCAGGGCGAGAGCCCCGCGAAGAGTTTTCCTCGACGGTGAGGAAAGGGAGGAGAGAAAAAAAAAAAGTTTCTCTAATAAGGCTGGGCTCCAGAGATCAGGAGAAATCTCTTGGTGAGATGAACGGAGAACGAATACTCCAGTTCTGGGCAGATCTTAAGCGCCTCCAGACAACTCCCGTGAACCTTCAAACGAAATAATTCACAGTGCGGGAAAGCAGCCAGCCAGCCAGCCAGCTCGCTCGCTCGCTCGCCACCGGCAGCCGGCAGGCTCGGGGCGCAGGTACGGCTCTCCCGCCTCTCCCCAAGGAGCCCGGCCGAGGCGAGAGGGGGACGTCGAGGCCGCGAGGGGCTTTCGCCCTCCCGCCCAAGGCTCGCTGTCCCTGCGGGCAGGCCCAGGAGAAACCCGGTCTCCAGGGGTCACCCCTTCCCTTTCGCCACGGAAGGGCTGAGCAGTTCAGCCGCGGACCGAACGGAAGAAGCGCGGGGACTGCCCGATCTGGAGTCCTCGGTGTCGGTCAACTTCGTTTCCCGCTTGCCCCGGGTTGCTTTGTTGGCAGAAAGCGACGGATCCCGAGCAAATGAGCGCAAGAAGAGAGAGAGGCCTCTCTCCCCTTTGAAAAACCTGGAGAAGAGCTTAAGGGAGCCAGCGTGGTGTAGTGGTTTGAGCGTTGGACCAGGATCTTGGGCCATTTCCGCACGAGCCTGTTATAGCGCGATGATTCCACTTTCAACGTCCTCTGGCATCCTGGGGTTTGCAGTTTCGGGAGGGGCCGGCCGGCCCCTCCCGAAACTGCAAACCCCAGGATGCCAGAGGACGTTGAAAGTGGAATCATCGCGTTATAACAGGCTCGTGCGGAAATGGCCCTGGAGACCAGCGTTCCATTCCGTGCTCAGGCGTGGAAGCCTAACCTCGGACGCGCCACACACTCTCAGCCCCAGAAAACCCCGGGAGAGATTCGCCTTAGGGTCGCCCTCAATCGGAAATGGCTTGAACGCACCCAAAAACAAGAGCTTAAACTAAATATGCCTGCCCCCATTTCAAAATCTGCCCCACACCTCCGTCTCCTTTGGAGAGCCTCGTGTTACATTTGAGTTCAGAGTGCCTTTTGTTTCCAAGGCAGATGTCTCTCCAGTCTGAGATCACTTTGTGTTCAACAGGGATACACACCTGGCGGAACGAGGCCAGGAAGGTCTCGCCATCGCTCTGAAACTGGATTACGCTGTCGATCCTCATCTCAGCACATTTCCACGGGAGTAGGTTGCCCGGAAAAGCCTGGGAACTTCCTTCCATGTCAATCAATAAAAACCTATCCGCGCGGAGTGTTTGTGTAAAGCGTGGCAAAGCCTCGACAACGTGTATGTCGAGATAAAACTTTTTTTTTTCCCTGCGATTTGTGTTGTAAAAAAAAAAAAGCAAGGTGGTTGTTAAGGATTAATAACTTTCCCACTTTCTTTTAAAGGCAACCTGGTGTCTCCCCCTCCTCCCCTTCCTTGGCTGTTCTTTGGGGCTAGGGATTTGAGGCCATCACAGTTGTATTATATTTCTCGCTTCAAACAACACACTTTCAAACGTCCTCTTTTAATTAATTTAATGTATTTCTTCTCCTTGCGGCTGGCAGTACTGGGTGTAGATCAGATTGCCATTTTCCATTATGGTTGTTTGTAAAGAGAACGAAGAAAACAATAAACAGCCTGTTCTTCGAAATGAGATTATTTCCTCCACGTACAGACACTTGTTTTCCATTCCCCACCACCACCCCCATTGTTAAGAGAGACAGTCCGGGAAGAGAAGAACAGGATGGATTTGAAAAGTGAAATCAAATCAAGAGAAGCCTCTCTCTCTCTCTCTCTCTCTCTCTCTCTCGCAACAGCAAAGAAGTCACCCTATCTGTGGAGTTACACCACCATCTGTCGTTAAGCTTCGGGACTACAAAACTCGGGTCTCCTAATAAGAAATCTTAACGAAACCTGGCAACACCCCTGCCGACTTGGTCCCCATCCCCATCTTGTGTTTCTAGTGATTCAGGTGCCACTCTCCAGTAGTGCAGATGCAACAACAGCCTGGCACTGCCTCACTTGGTGCATGGCCCAAGCTGGCTCTTCTTTTCAAGGATGGATTTGGGAAAAATATTTTTCATCAGTACAGAAATATCTCCCAGCCTCAAGGCTGGCTAGGAGCTAGGCTCCTTGGTCACATGGTATTCAACCTGGCCTCCTTGTTGTCTTGCTTATCCCCCTCCTGTTCCAAGTGGGCACTCTTAAGGGACCAGAAAGATACACAGAAGCACCCCACCAGCTAGTCCTGTTGTTCTCAACTAGATCTCCTGCAGCCTGCCCTTACAGGGGCAGCCAGGTTTTGAATGAAAACTCTAGCCCTTTGGTTCAAGCAGCAGCTTCCAAGAATGAGCAATATTTTGAGTGGCAGTGTTCAAAGCGTCCTGTTACACATTTCATGATGTCACTGGTATCCTCGGAACAAAATCACTCACACACATTTGATGTCACTGGTATCCTTGGAACAAAATCATAGAATCATAGGCCATTTCCACGCTAGACTGTTATAGTGCTATTATTCCACTTCCAACATCCTATGGAATCCTGGGGTTTGCAATTTGCAGTGTGGAAATGGCCATGGAGTTGGAAGAAGTCACCCAGTCCAATTCCCTTCCATACAGGGAAGAATCAGGCTTGGTTGGCCTACTGGCTTTAACCAGTAGGCCAACCAAGCAGCTAAATCTGGAAGTGGCACCCTAACAGATGATTATGCCAGCTGCTTAGTATGGTCTGGACTGAGGCATATGCCTGAACAGTGATCTGGATGACTGAAGTTCAGTTCTCTGTCACACATCTTAATGTTAGTTTGGTATTCTACTGGCACTTTAAAGACCATGGTGGACTGCAGATGGAAGATGCAGGTGAGATGAAGTCCATGAAAGCTTATGCCAAATGAAGGGCTGTTTTTAAATGCTGCTGGGCTTGTGGATTTAAATTCAATTGTTAGCCCCAGCTAGTGTAGTCTTATTAAATCAATAGGATTTAATAGTAAATTGATAACTGTGGGTAAGTTATCATTGACTTCAGTGAGTTTGCTGTAGATGACACTGAAAGCTGGATTTAGGTGACTGCTGCTGACTATGTGAATATCCCAGCTGAAAAAAGAAACAGTATTCAATGCAACCCTTTCTGTTTTATAAGAGGATTCCCTATCAGGTCACCTCCCTGAATCTCCAAGACTCCCCCGCCCACTTTATTATGCAGCCCAGTATCAATCTTCTCTTGGCAGTGTACTATTTAAGTACAGAGAATTGGGGTTAAACAGTGTACACCATTGTGACATTCTCACTGTGGACCAAAATAAACATGGCCACATTAGACATTGATGGCAATAGGTCTCTGTGTTTAAACACAGGACTTTCCCAATCAAACAGAAAGAGAGGAGTTTGACAACAAAAAGGGCCTGCTCTTCAGAAGTTCAAAACCTTTATTCTCCCCAAAGACACCACCTTCTCTTCTCCCCTACTCCCAATTTATGTCATTTTACGCTTGTGTACACAAAACTGGTTCAGAGATAACTTTTGGAGCTCTTTGCAATCCTGCCCCCTTTCCTAACAGTCTCTGCTAACCTCATGCCATCTGCAAACTTCTTGAACATTTCTCTACAAAGCTGTTCTCTGATAATGAAAATAACTTTGCTTGGGTGAGAAAGTTACACCACAGGTTTGAAGAGATTTTGTCAGTGTACTTCATATGTGTCCCCCCATCATCTGGTGGAGTTCCATCATGAGGCCGAGAAATTTTTCTTCTTTCAAGGGACAGTTTCCCTCAAAGGCAATGTGTCAGCAAGGGATTAGATGAAAAAATGTTAGCAGCTGTATTCACCTCTTTCCCTCCCTTTTGGTAGTTCTTTCTCTCCTCTCTTCTGTGGGCAAAGACTTTGTAAAATGAGACCAAGGACTATAGAAGTTCACAGGGCCACAGGCTGCCTACTCCTGATTGGGCCAGTTAATCTTTAGTTAGGGAATTGCTTCTGCCATGCCATGTGTTCTCCCCTTTAGGAAGAACACTGTTCTTTGTCTATTTGTTCTCCATTGTCAATAGATTGGAGCTTAGAAGAGGTTCCCCACCCCTTAACTGTTCTGGGACTTGACCAGAAAAGCAAGTTCCCTAAATTCTGTAAGAGGTACAATTTTTGGAATGACTTATTTGTGAATAGCCTTCTTGGGGGGAAAAAACAGAAGTAAAAAAGCTGTGGATTAGGGTTGTGTCTCTGTTTTCTAATTCTAAAATGGGAATAACCTATAGACTTATCAGATCCATAAAAAACAAATAAAAGAAAGCTCACCAAGCAGATTTAAAGATCTCTAAGGTGAGACTATGCATTTTAACTCTGAAGGAAATCCTACTAAATTCAATGAGGCTTACTCCCTGGTAACTGAACTAAGCATACTCACCAAAAAGCCAGTCCCATTAATGTCATTGGGACTTATTTCCAGCTAATCCTACTTAAATTAAATGGCATAAGTACCCTTCTACTTCAAGAACACTACACTGAGATATTTGTAGACTTCATCTTTTGTATTTACACTATATCTGCACTAACTCTAAATATGTTTACACAGCAGTTAGTCCCAAGGCAGTATGGCTTTGTAATAGATACAAATTATTTTGTATTTTCTATGGGTGTGTATTTGCAACATTTCCCTAGAATGTCTCACATCTATTTTCCATGGTAAACATTTAGTGCATATATGTATGCTTCTATTATTGCTTTTCTCTTTCAAATGATTCTATTCTGGACAATATTTCTTGTACGTTAACACAGACTTTTGAAGTGTTCACCAGTGTGAAGGGGAGAGGAGAAATCAAAAGAGGCGTTATGTTTTTACATATTTCATTTTCAAAACAGGAATCCTCCTTCTTGGTAGGATGGGAGACTGAAAGAAGTGAGTGAAGGTTTTCCTCACACAGCTGATAGTAGATGATAGTATAGAAGATAATTTCAAATGTAATTCAAACAAAATTTTAAAATGTTAGAATTTGATGTAGCAAAAATTATGCCTTTTAAAGTCCTATCAGTCTCAATGGAAAAGTAAAGTAGGTTCTTAAATATGTCTGATTAAAATCAACCTAAACAGACTTGATTTTAGCTAGATTGTTTTCCATACATGTTACAGAAAACAATTTCCCGATGTAAGTCATTCCTCACTAGTTGGGTTTGAAACAGATGTAAAAGAGGGAAAACAGTTTTGTGAGACAAATATCTTTATGTTTAGGTTTTTGGGTGGGAAGGACAACTGACTAAATGTTGAGAAAGGGAGTTTTATCAAAATGATGCTGTAACTTTAAAAAAATGTCTTTTAAAACTGTTTTTTAAAATTTAGCAATGTTTTAATACCATAGTCATTTAACTGTGTTTTAACATTAGAGCTTTCTGTTTGATTTTAGCTGTAACATTGATTTGCTTCACAATCTTGTTGTGAACCACCTTGAATCCTAGTCTTGGGAAACAGGCAGGACTCCTAAATAGAATTAAAAATAAGTAGATTATGAGGAAAGTAAAGATTATAGGATGCTCTGTCACCAGAATGATCTCAGAAGTTCTGTCAGACTTTGTGGAAAACTTCTGAATGATCTTAAGATGATAGTAATGATATTTATAAGCCTCAGCAGATAAGATTATTATGTGCTTCCCAGTAGTGTGATTACTGTCAGAGTCTGGTAATGCAGAATCGATTTATAGGAAATTGGATATTATCTTCCTGCTTCTACCTACCACTGCCAGTGGCATCTCTATCTTGGGTGTTGCCTAATAGAGAACTTCATGTGGGTCCTCTACAAGATCAGCAGAAGAGGTTCTGCTCCATGCTGTGCATGGCAGGTATTGCTTCCTGCTGAGTTACTTCAACATGGCTCACCTGAGCTTTACAGAGATGGGGCAGGAGAGCAAGTGGTTTGAACAGCTATAAGAAGAAAACCTTTATTCCATCAGAACCAGCTATACTTCATAGAAACTCAGGCCAACCACATTTTAGTACAATAGCTCTCACAATGCAGAGATTGTTCTGACAGAACATTTTGGGTGGCAACAGACAAAAAGAGGGAGTCTTTACTTGAGGGTATGCATGTGGTTTTAATTGCATTATCAGATTGAGTAGGGAAAGGTAATGCCATCTTGTTCTTCCTTCTGAATTCAGTACATTTGTCTAGTTTAAAGAGAAACTATGTTTTAATAACAGCAATTGTATATTTCAAAAATTTCAATACTATTGAAATCTGCTTTTACAGTCAGGGTTATATCATGTCACAGCCTTTGTAAATTTTGGAAAACATTCACAAGAATTTTTTAATACTGCACTAGTGTTTGTGGAAAGAGGGAACAGGGTAATCTCAAGAGCTTTTGAATCACAGAATCATTGGGATGGAAGGAGCACTGGAGGTTATCTAGTCCATGGGTAAGGTTTGTGTGACCTTATTGGACTTCCACCATTGGAGTCCCACTATTCCTCAATATTATCAATATTATCTAAGTTGGCTAGGGCTGCTGGGAGTTGTTGGCCCACAATAGCTTGAGAGCCATGCAATTCCTTCTCTTCATTTATTCCAGTTCCCTGCTCAGTGAAGGCTCTGATGAAAGGTGCAAGTACAGGATCCCTTACAGATGGCTACCCAGCCTCTATTTAAATCTCTCCAGCAAAGGAGACCTTCCCCAAATCCCTGAAGTAGTCTGCTCCACTGCTGAGCAACTCTACTGTTAAAGTGTTTATTCTAATCCTTAGCCAAAGTCATCATGCTTGAAGATTCCACCCACTGGTTCTGACCCCTGGAATAAGAGTAAACAGACCTATTCCTTATTCTGCATAACACTGTTTCAGATATTTGACTACTATCACATCGCCCTTAATATTGTCTTCAGCAGGACTGCTATGCTTGCCAAGATGATCACATTTCCCATAATCATGTCTCCTCCAGTGTAAACATACCAAGCTATTTCCTCATGGGATTTTGTTTCCAGACTCTCAACAGACTGGTCAGTTTTCTTAGGATAAGGTCTGGTTTTCAGTATCTTATAATACGCCCAGAACTTGACATAGCACTTCAAATACAGACACATAGTAGTAGAGCAAGCTATTGTTACATTTGATCTGGAGCCCTTTCACACTATACTATAATGGCATTGTGTAGTGCCATGGCTGCATCCTATGGAATCTAGGATCTAGTGATGCACTAGAACTCTCTGGCTGAGAATTCTTAATACCTCACCATAAACTCCCAGGTAGTTAAATTAGTGCTACCATTGTATAATATGATAAGGCTCCAGGAGGCTATGCTTTTATTAATTTAGCTAAAGATCACGTTAGCTTTTTGAGTTTTCTTCCCCAGCAGATTCATTGTACCGCTAGCTCACATTCAGCTTGTGATTCACTGAGATACCAAGGTCATTTTCACATGTGCTGCTCTAAATATAAGTCCTTCCACCACCACTATACTTCTGACTTGGTTTGTCTGATTTTTTTCTGTCTAAAGGCTTTGCTCTCATCTCTTCTGAATGTCATCTTGCACCTTTTAGTCCAGTCTTCCAGCTCAGGCAAATTCTTTAGAAAAGAGGTGGGTAACTGTTCTCTTAAGGTGACTTTGGACTTCTATAAGTCTTCATCCCTGGCTGTGCAGGCTAAGGCTGGTGGAAAATTTTAGGCCAAAAATACTGAATGGGCCACAGCTGCCCACCTCTGTTTTAAAATCTTGATCCCGTCTTTTATAATTAACTGTCCTGCCTAGTTTTGTAACATCTGAAGATTACTTGTAACCCTACTGCACCTTCATCCATTAAAATGCTGGAATAAGACACAATCTAGGACAAAGCCCTACAGCACTCTATTTGTAATTTCCTTCCAGAGGGATATAGAGACAATAATTAACACTAACTTAGCAAGGTTGCTCAGCTGGCTATGCATCTTGCTAGTAATGTTATCCAATCCATATTTTACTGTTTTGACAGCAAGCATATGATAGGAGACTGCATCAAATGCTTTGTTGATCTCAAGCTATGAGAACTAGTAATTCTATTATTTTTATTTTTAAGGAGATAAGGTTGATCTAGTATAATTGGTATGAGAAGGACTATATCTTCCCGTATGAGCCAGCCTATACTCTAAGACCTGTAGAGGAGACATTTCTCTCAATTCTACCATCTTCATCGGCACATTCAGTGGCAATGCAGGAGAAGGCCAAGGCCAGCAATATGCTCTTGAACTCTCTTCCTTGGGAGGCTAGGCTGGTTCCCTCCTTGTTCATCTTTTGCTATAAAGTGAAGCCTTTTCTATTCCAGCAGTTTTTAGAAACTTATTGTTTTCTCTAATTGGTTTTCTGTTTTATACAACCCCTATTGCAACAGCTTAACTGGCTGCTGATCTGTTTTTGGGCACAATTCAAAGTGCTGGTGATGACCTTTAAAGCCCTATGTGGCTCAGGTCCAGGTTATTTGAAGGACTGTATTCTCCCTTATGACTCAGTCTGGGCTTTGGGATCTGCTGGAGTGGCACTTCTCTCTGTCCCACAAGCATATCTGGCAGAAACACAGGAGAGGGGCTTCTCAATGGCTGCTCCCAGGCTCATGAACTCCCTTGCCAGAGAAATCAGACTGGCACCCTCCCTGCTTTCTTTCTGTAGTCAAGTAAAGACATTTTTATTCTGATAGACATTCAATGTGTGATTATGGCCTGTCTGATAAAATGTGCTGGATATTGTTAACTGTGCTGAATTTGTGGATGCTTGAGTTGTAGTCATGTATTTTAACTTTGTTTTAATTATTATTTGATTGCTTAATTTGTGTTTTAACTTTTGTGTTCTATGATTTTAACTATTTTTTTAAATTATTGTAAGCCACTTTCCTAACCAGCAAAAAAGTGGCATATAAATACAGATGATGATGATGATGGTGATGGTGATGATTTTAGTGTTGTACTGTCTTAAAGCTAAGCTTTTACATTCACGGTCTCTGTATTTTTAATTCTATAGAAAACTTAATATTATTTTTAAAAAACTTTTCTTTGTTTTTAGCTATGCGTGGTTTTGCACGTATCTTTTTAGAATAGATTCTGTAAGCCCTCTTGAATCCAATTCTTGGAGAAAAGGAAGGAAATGAATGAAGTGGTTGATTCTGACTAGGGCCATTTCTACACTACACTGTTATAATGCTATTATTCCACTTTCAACATCCTGTGGAATTCTGGAGTTTGTAGTTTACTGAGGCCAAAGAGCTCGCTGGCTGAGAATTCTAAATGTCCCTCTCTAAACTGCAAACCCTAGGATTCCATAGGATGCTGAAAGTGGAATAACAGCACTATAACAGTGTAGTATGGAAATGGCCAAAGACAGTAAGAATCAATGTATTACTTTTTAGATGCTTAAAAAGTGATTGTTCAATAACCTGCTAGAATTTGGTCCTGTATTCCAATATTTTGCCAAGCTGACAGTTTGTTCTTTCCCAAACCCACCTTTTTTCCTTCTTGAAAATGGGAATATTTGTATATCTGCAGCCTTCTAGGACACCACCTGTTCTCCAGGAATTCTCAGAGGTTACAAACAAAGACTCAGAAACAACGGTGGCTTACAGCTGCCACCAGCCCCAGCCACTGTAGCCTGTGGTGTACTCCAGCAACATATGGAAGGGAGCGCATGATTTCCACTGATGGCCTAAAAAAATATACCCTGCAAATTCTTTCAGAAGCCAGGAGTATAATTCATACTTCATACTTGAACTCATACTTGAACTCATTCATACTTCATACTGGAACTTAAGTTTAAATGGTCACTTTGCCTACTCTAGGCTGAAAGTTCCTTTTTGAATGATTTGCTGAAGAGAGTTCCCCTTGGTGGAGAAGACTGAAGCAAAACAGGCTCTTAGTAGTTCTGCCTTCCATCCTACTCTTCGTAACAAGTCATCATCTTTCCTAAAAAATGAACCTTTTGTTTCCTTATGGTCTTCTTTTCCTAATGATAGCCAAATTAGTTTGTTGTTTTCAGCATCCTTTGCAAGCCTCGGGCCATTCTAGACTTTTGTCTCTCTGACACAATCCTTACAGGCACGGATAAAGAAATATTATTGTACTTTGAGCTTTAAGAGAAGCCTTTCATTCAGTTCTACTATATTTTGAGTCACATTTAATGCAGATATGGACAGAGGGAGATCTCAGCGACTGCTCCAAGGCTGTGGAACTCCCTGCCAAGACAAATTAGGCCATCTCCTTCCCAGTTATCTTTCTATTAGCAAGTGAAGAACATTTTATTCAGACAGGCCTTTGGCAACTAGCCTGGCTTGCCTAGGAAGAGACTTTTAACTGAATAGGTGCAATATTTTTCTTTACCTGGCATGTTTTTAAATTTTTATACTTACATTTTATGGGTTAATTGCATTTGTATTAATTTATTGTAAGCCATCTTCAGTCCCATTCATGGGAAAAAGTGGGATATAATTCATATATATGAATGAATAAAATATTCTTCTTCTGTCATCTATACATATTCTGTTGAGTTTCAGCTCAGCAAAGAACTGCCTATGCAGCCACACTGACTTTTAATGTTCCTGCTTTTCTTCCTCAAGTGAATAATTAATTTGTAATTGTACCTTTAATATTATAAAAATTAAGGTAGTTACCTTGACCCATATGAACAAAACAAAACCTAATATCCACAGGTGGATCATACCTTAAGAGTTATAGACCTGGAAGCACCTGCAAAGGCCATGTAGTCTAAACCCCTGCCGTGGAATATGCAACTAAAGTACTTCTGTGAGATGTCCATCCAACCTCTGTTTAAATGCCTCCACAGAAGGAGAGTCCGCCATAAACCAGTGCAGCCTTTACCACTGTCAAAAAGTTCTTACAATAAAGAAGGTATTCCTAATGTTTTGGTGGACCGCTTTTCTTTTTATTTGAATAATTAGTTCATGTTCTAGAGTCTGCAGCAGCAGCAGAAAACATCTTCTACATGACATCGTTTCAGATATTTAAAGATGGCTATCATGTCACCTCGTTTGAGCACTGGACTATGACTCCAGAAACCAGAGTTCAAACCCCCCCTTAGCCATGGAAACCCAGTTTCCTTGACTCTGGGCAAGTCACATTTTCTCTGTCTCAAAGGAAGGCAAAGGCAACCCCCCTCTGAACAACTGTTGTTGGGAAAACCCCATGATAGGTCTCTTATTCTTCTCTCCTAGAAGCTAAACATACCTAGCTCTCTCAGTCATTCGTCGTATGGCTTGGTTTCCAGAGCTTTTATCATCTTTGTCATCCTTCTTTGGACAGGTTCAGCTTGTCGATATGCTCTCTGAACTGTGATGCCCAGCACTGAACACAGTATTCCAGGCGAGGTCTCTGACCAAAACAGAATAGAGTGGCATTGCTGCACCCCTTGATCTGGATGCTATACTTCCTGTGTTTGTACATTTCATTTTTCCTGCCTAGTAGTACTACCTAACATTTACCCCTGTTGAAATTCATTTTGTTAATTTTGTTAGTCTCTCCAATCTCTTTAGGTCAGTTTGCATTCTAATCCTGTCCTCTGGGGTATTAGCTACCCCGTCCCCGCAACTATTTAGTATCCTCTGTATATTTGATAAACATATGTTCTATTATGTAAAACATTTTAAAAGATATTGAATAACACTAGGCCCAAGACACAACACTGAGCCCTCCCCCACAACTTCTCTTCAGGAGAAGAGTCTTTTCTCTCTAGGATGAAGAGGAGTCATTAGCGAGCATTCCCTGGGTTTGGTCTCTCAACCAACTGTAAATCCAAGTAACAGTAGCACCACAGTTCATAAGCCTGTCTCGAAGCATATCATGAAGGGCTTTCTCAAAAGCCTTACTGAAATCAAAACACAGTGGACCTTTCGTATGTGTGGAGATTCTGTTCCAGGGCCCTACGCAAATGGCGAAAAACATGAATGCTCATGTCCACCATATTAATAAATGGTGGCAATGTGTGCATGGATGCTTCAGTGAATCCATGTCCATATCACCACCATTTTAGGAATACGAAGCAGCACTCTGCAATTGCTAGAATTTGTATTTGTAAGTCACATATATGGAAGGGTCACTATATACTATATCCATAGCACTCCCCTAATTTACCAGCTTGTAACTCTGGGTTTGTTTGGTTTTTTTAAAGAAAGAGATAAGATTGGTTTGGTGTGGAGTGCCTTGTTTTTAAGAAACCTCTTAGTACTCGTAGCATTTCTTTCAAGTGTCTAAAGATGGCCTGTTTAGCAGTCTTGTCTAGATTTTACCTGGTATCAGTGTCAAGTTGATGGGTTGGTAGCTGCTTGGTTCCTCTTTTTTGTCTTTTTTGAGCATGGGGACAGCATTCACTCTTCTCCAATCAATTGGGATCTGACATGGGAATTGTCCAAGAATTCTCAAAGATTAGGCTACATCTAATTGTAGTTGGTAGGACCAACTACAATTCCACAATAGTGTGCAAGTTTTTAAGTTGCACAAAAATTCTCCATCAGGCTAGGCAGTTGAAAAAGGGAAAGAGTCATGCAAAGTGGGCAAGCATTACGTAGCAAATATGCTGCCCTGGAGTGTGGTGGATTCACCTTCTTTGGAGGTTTTTAAACAGAGACTGGATGGCTATTTGCTGGGGATGCTTGGAATATGTGTTCCTGCATGGCAAGGGGTTGGACTCAATGGCCATTGTGGTCTCTTCCAACTCTATGATTCTGTGAAAAGGTAGGAGACTATTGTGGGATGGAAACCAATACTAATACAGTGATTGTCCTCCTTTGCCTTTAATATTTAAATTGTCAAGACTCCCCCATCCCTCTGGAATTCTTTTTTCATTTGGAATTTCAAGTCTTGGGAGCCTCCATTTTTCTGAGTTGTATGAAATTGGCTTTCCTAAAGTCCCAAGTCCATGTACAGTTCAACTTATTGTCAGCTCTTGCTATCACAAATTCTAAGGTAACAGCTTATTCCTCCCTAAGGTTCTTGCTACTTTCTGTTCATCAACCAGCTCTTCCAGGTCAGGATGAAGTCTAGGATAGCATGTCCATTTCTTCCATCTTCTGAGAGATGAAGTTGTCAGTAAGAAAAATTAAACAAAGGTTGGATCAGGATAGTTGAAATGACCATTATTGCTATTCTTTGCTACTATGAAAATATCAATTTTTGTTCCTAGAAAGATTATTGCAGATGAAAAAAAAGGAGGCCATCTAAAAATGTGAGAAAGATAAGAGATTATTGATTGTTATCAAAGCCTAATCATATAGATTGTTAATGTGTAGGAAGTACGTAAGATGGAAGTACTGGAAATATGTAAGATCATCTTACATACTTTTGCTAAAGTACATAAAAACTGCAAAGGCCCAAAACAAATTTAAATTTAAATTTCATAACACCTGAGGTCCTGTTAGTAATAAATACCCGCATAGCATCTGCATATGTGTAGCTGTGTTTTTGATGTTTGGGCTTGTTGGTCTTTTGGTTGGGGGAATTCCACACGTCCCTTGCACATTGTATCCCACCCATTCAAAATTTACCTATAGGTAGTGGGAGCCTCTCCCCCAATATGGCCATTTAGTGGCCAGTGGAGAGTAGGGGGGATCCAGCTATGGCTCTGTAGCCAGACACACAATAACAATATAATGTTCTGGGATTTCTGGAGGACCCCTAGGAGGGATTGGAGGATGACTTTATCCTTATGCATAAGGTGAGTTGTGTAGAACTGGATATGGAACAACGTTCTGTCTGCGAAAAACTTTATACTATGTTTTCCCATACAATATCTTGGTCAATCTTATGTATAGGATTAAAACTGGGATTTTACTTTGATCCTCAAGTCTGTTTTTAGTGTGCTACCTTCAGTTTTACAGCATGGGAAAGATACTTCCTCAGAGATCACAGAGTTTTTGTAGTTTCTGTTATCCAGCTAAGGTCTTTTTCACACTTCAGACATCACACTTCACAACTATAGCACTTTGATACCACTGTAACTTTCATTGTTGCATCCAACAGAATTCTAGAATTTGTATATTGGTGATGCTCTGGAGCTCCCTAAAAGAGAATACTGAGTATTTCACAAAATCACAAAACCTAGGATTTCAGAGGTTGTAGCCATAGCAGATAAAGTGGTATCAAAATACTATACAGCCATCCTTCCACATTTGCTAGGGTTAGGGGCACAGGACCCCTGTGAAAGTGAAAAAACCATGAATAACTCTAGGCCCTCCAAAACCATATTTAACATACCAATAAAAGTATGATCACCATATTCAATCTACTGTGGATTACTCTGAGGCATCAGGGTTCCTTCACAAGGCAGAAGCGTTTGCTGGTGAGACTTACTGCCACCTCCACTTCTGCCCCACACCATTTTTAATAGGGACCTACTAGTCTCATTCACAGTTTCTCAGTCTCGTGAAGCTTGCAGTCCTTATTAAAAATGGCATAGGGAGGCAGCAGAAGTGACAGCAAAGAATCCGTGAATAATCAAATCCACAAAAGTGAAACCTGCAAATGTGGAGAGCTGACTATAAATGTGTGAAAGAAAGAGATCAAAGAGTGCAGTCCTAACTTATGGAGGTGACTGAAGGCCAGCTAATCTGATACTAGACCAGTGAAACTCTTCATTCCAAATTACTTTCAACCTGGGGATTTTGGAAATTATTTAGAACTACCTTTGCCTAACTTTGTACAGCACTGTGGCTAAGTCCCAGTCTTGGGGGAGGTTTGGGTATGGTATAATGCAGCTTCATCCTCATCCCATCCTTTCTCCACAAAGTGGTTGTGTTGGCAGATCTCTTTGCCAGCTTTCTGAGATCAGCTGGTAGCTGGCAGATGTCAATATAAGGGTAGTTCAGTTGGCATGAGAGTTTTCTGCCTATTCTTAATGCCCTCCAGCTAGTGAATCTTTGAATTAAAATTGTACTGTACATGTTTCAAATGGGGTCATCCAGTGAATGGTCCTATGTGTATCTATAGATCACCAAAGGGTATGACTTGTAAGGTACAGCAGTTTCTCCTTGCTAGTGCCTTGTGGTTGTCAATATCTTCATGCTTTCTTAGGAATTTCTGATTGTGCTAGATAGTGATTTGGATAGAGAACAGATATACATACAGTCTGAGAAATTACAAGGAAGAGACAAGGCCAGCTCTCCCAACTTCAACATGACTTGTGTTGCTCAGTTTTGCTGTGTATTGTTGCAGGTTAGTGACCAACTGTCACCACCAAAACCCAGAAAAAGCAAACGAAATGGTCTTGAAAAATCATATAATGGAAGCAGTTCTGTCAACAGAACTCAAGAGATGAGTGCTTTTCCTCCTCCTCAGTTAAAAATTTGGAATAGAGGGCTATGGAAATATAGCACATATAGCATATAGCAAATTTTTGGGCAGGGCAGAGGGATCTAGGATATATGAGCAAAGGAAAAAGTCCTGTTGCACTAGTAAAAATATACTAGCACAACATCAGATTTTATTCAGTGTGTCTATTTTACTGTATAGCCAATTAAATATTTCATGCCATTCTTCAGAGTTGCTTTCCCCAAGCTGACACCCTTCAGTCTATAGCTGGACCAAAACTGTCCTCCCCAGAACTGGATAGCCATCTGGATGGGTAGCCATCTGGATATTTGTGGGACTACTACTTACATGATCACTTAATCACCACTTTCATAACCTGTCATCTTTGGCTCTGTGAGGTGGAGTTGATTGGAGTTTCAGTCTAAAATTCAGAAGGCTATAGTTGACATCAATGTCAGAGACAATTTTCTTTAAGGTCAAGTAAATATTCTGAGTGTGAATGATAGAGTTTTCCACTCTCATATAATTACCCATACACTGTTCTTATATCTTTCCCAGTTGTCCAACTTAATGACACCCTCTGATAGGATTTTCTTGGCAAGATTTATCCAGAAGAGAGCTGCCATTTCTCTCTACTTAGGCTGAGAGAGTATGACTGAGCAGGCATTTGAACCCTGGTCTGCCAGAATTCAGGTCTTCCAGAGCCCCCATGAGCTAATGTGTGATATAGTGATTTGAGCACTGAACAACAACTCTGAAGAACAGAGTTTGAATCCCTGCTTGGCCAAGAAAACCCACTGGGTGACCTTGGTTACACTCTTTCAGACTCAGAGGAAAAAGATGGACTACTTCATCTGAACAGATCTTGCCAAGAGAACCCCATAATACGTTTGCCTTAGGGTGGCCATAAGTTGGAAGTAACTTGAAAGCAACAACAACAATAACCCCACGAGTCTGAGCCCAACACTCAGACCATTACATCATGCTGGTTCTCACACCCTGCTGTCTCCTATTACATTCTTTCTCATAATACCACATTCTGTCGTTAATATCCCATTATTGCTATAAGTAACCTTAAAAGGGTTTGTCAGCCCAGTTCATCAAAATGACATGAGAATATAAGGACAGAAAGATGTTCATATTGGCAAGCAGTTCTGGACAATCACGCTTGTTTGCCTGCTGCAGCACAAATATCCAAAGGAGTCTGGTAAGACTGATAATATTTATTGTGGCAGAAGCCACTCATTCACTCTGAAAAGAGATATTATTGATGTGGTAAGTTTGGAGAGAGAACAGGCCATCTCAGAGGTGCAACTGGGAAGTAATCTGTCTGCACACTGCTTAAACAGAATCTAATGTTTCATTTGAAATGTGGTGCTGGAGAAGAGTTCTACAATTACTGTAGACTGCTAAAAAGGCCAATAAATGGGTCCTAGAGCAAATCAAGCCTGAACTCTCACTAGAAGTGAAGCTTACTAAGCTGAGACTGTCAGACTTTGGACGGATCATGAGAAGATACCACCACATTAGTAAAGAAAATAATGCTTGTTAAGGTAGAAGCTAGTAGGAAAAGAAGAAAACTGCATTACAGGTGGATAGACTCAATCAAGGAAGCCACAGCCCTGAATTTAGAAGACCTGAGGAGGGCTGTTGATAATAGATTGACTTGAAGGTCTTTAATTCATAGAGTCACCAGAAGTCAAAGTTGAATTGACAGTAACCAAAAATAACAACAAATGTTACATCACTCCTTTTCCACTTTCTCAGTTAATTTCATGGCGGCGTGACATCTACAACAAATACAACAGTGATCAGAGTAGATACGCATGTCACAGTGTATTCTGGGCCTTTCTTCCCTACACTGTTATAGTGCTATTATTCCACTTTCAACATCCTGTGGAATTCTGGGGTTTGTAGTTTACTGAGGCCAAAGAGCTCTCTGGCTGAATTTAGAATTCTAAATGCCTTTCCCTAAACTGCAAACCCCATAGATGTTAGAAGTGGAATAATAGCACTATAGCAGTGTAGTGTGGAAAGACCTTATGTCCTAATATATCTACCCCAGTGTGGCTTTGGTGTACTAGATAAACAAGAAGAGGCACTGAGGTGGTGATGGTGCCTATTAGTATTTAAACTAGTTAGTATAGTCTTCTGTGCATGACATGGGACCATTCAACTCAACAGAACCATAGCAGACCTGCTCGTCCTTGAATTACTTCTGCCATTAATGTTATTACCGTACTAAGTTGTTTACTGAATAATAATATCCTTGCCAACTAATGCCTTCAATCCAAATTCTGATTTATAGAAGTAAGTAACACTGAAATAAGTGGACCATGCTTCTATATTTAGGGGAGAACATGTAAAAACTAGTAGAATATGCTACAAGTTTCTCTAAAAAAAATCTATTGAAGTGAAAGATTTTGTTTTGAGAGCAGTTCTTGTTGGATCTGTATTGTCGTGGGCGTGAATGTTTCTTTCCTTTCTTTATGAAAAGAGTGGTCACTGCTATCAGGCATTAGAACTTCAACAGATCAATAGCACAGGAACAGCCAATGATTTGTGCTTCCTCAGAGTTTTGAGCCTTGAAGAGTAAGGAGGGACTTTATTAAGGTTAAAATATTGTGATTCTCCCCAGATGTCAGTTCTGGATCCTGGTGAGTAGTCTATAGCAAGTTAAGAGTAGGTAACTAGGATCTGTAGGGAAAAGTCACAGATCCAACTACAGAACAACTAAGGGAATACACAAGAGTTCAGAAAGACTTTGTCGATCAATCAGTGCATAATTTCTTGTCTGTAAAGACCCAATGGTGAGCCTGAGCAGGCAAGAGCGGTCCAGGACCTGAGGATACTAAACTACTGATGTCAGAGGTGGAGAAGCAAAGCAGCAATCAAATCAGAAGTTGAGAGCAATCAAGAGAAGAAGGAAAACCAAAAAACAGAACAAGGAAACAAGATAGGAGGCAAAATCAAAGAGCAAGACCAGAAATATAAGGTTGGTCAGAACTGCTCAAGCTGACCTTGCTGCTCAAGCAATGTTCTAATGATATGAGTAGTCCTGTTATATTTCTTCCTGCCCCAGAAAAGTCAATGAGCAGCCTTGGAGAAGCCAGTTTGGAATATGTTTCATTGAGAAGCTCAACTGTGACCCATGGGCTGAGCAGCAGGTTGCCTCATCATGCAGTAAGAAGGAGGAAATTCTTCTCTGGCTTGGACTATGGTCCACTGGTGGAGAGTACATAGTAATAGAGCTCATCATGTGGGACTTTGGTCAGCAGCCACTTGTACTTTGATACAAAGCTGCAGTGATATGACATACCACACAGGCCAACCGTGATCAGTAACAAATCCTATCATCATCATCATCATCATCATCATCATCATCATCATCATCATCTCTATTTATATCCCACTTTTTCCCCAGGTTGGGACTCAAAGTGACTTATAATTAAAAAGACATAGTTAAAACTCATGGAATGCAAAAGTTAAAATATAATTAATCAAAAGAATTAAAACAATGTTAAAACAGATTAAAATGATGTTAAAACAGATAATTAAAAACTCAAATATTCATCAAAAACACAATATCCAGCACATTAGACAGGCCCACATATAATCATACTGTTGGGAATTAAGTGATTTTTAGTAATAAGTCTCCCAGTCAGCAGAGTATTTTTGTAATGCACAAGCAGAAGTTGAACAAATTACCAGTCTCACTTTATCATCTCCGACCCAGACACACTTAATCTAGTTCAAAATAAACACAAACAGTTTGGTTAAAAATATGAAGAAAGTCTACTCACAAATTCCTGAACAAAGGTGAGAAGATGAAAAAAAGAACTCATGTGCTTACAGGGAAGCATCTTTTTAGAGGATCAGAGACCACATACTCAGGTAAAAGTAGAATAAAAGAAAGGGAAGTTGTAAATACCAAGTGAGGGCTTTTAAAACAAAGGGATGAGTACATGTAAAGAGAAGTGGATGTTGATGAAACAATAGGAAGTTTACTCTAGGCAGTCTCCTCTATGCCTACAATAAACATGCAAACTAACTAGCCAGTTAATTAGACATGCAAAGGTTACCATTCCCAACACACACATCAGATGCCTGTCTGAATAAAAACATATTTACCTGATTGTGGAAGGATAGTAGGGAGGGTGCCAGTCTGACTTCTTTGATGATGGTGGGACAGAGACAAGGACATCTAACTCCTGCATAAAAATTTAAAGGCTGGGTCATTTGAGCCCAGCCAGTTCCTGACACTAATCGAGAAATGACCATCATTTACTTTGGGTAAGGCACAAACGGAGAGAGAGAGAGAAAAATGAGCCACTGAGACATCCACTATATATGATCCCAAGGAATCACAACTTTTCATAATAAGCATCACAACTGAGCTTCTGCACAATCCAAGTAATCATCAGCTAAGAACTTAATAGGTACAAGGTGGACACAAAAGCACAGAACTGACTTCGTGCTGCTTCCTTCTGCAGCACAACCGGGTACTTTTCCAGGCTGTGCTGGGACAAGAAGCGCTGCCATCATGCTTCCTGCCCTTCTGCAGGACAGGTAAGTGTGGGATGGTGGCACAATCCTGGTCATTGGTGGGAAAAGCCTGACAATGATTTAACCCACAGTTGCACCATCTGGGGATGGAAGAGAAGTGGGACCACGACAATGTAATGCAGAAGCATTACTGTGGGCCTGTCCTTCTCCCAGGCAGGGTGGGAGGATGCTGTGGAAAGAGCCTTGATAATGAGCCCTTACATGTGTTTGAATGGACTGGTCACAAGCATTTCTTCACTAGTGTTCTAGCTGTTTACCAACTTCTCTCTTTGTCTTACACTAAAGTCTTTGATCTACGAACCATAATTAGTCCCATTCTACTCAGCAGAATTTATTTATGAAGAAACCTGTATGGGATTAGTCTGTTAGACTATACCTAGGAGCAGAAACCATGCAATTCTCTGGAAATGGGTGGACTATAACTACCAGGTAGCACAGCCAGTCATGAGGAATGCTAGAGCTTTCAGTCCAACATCTGAAGAGATGAAAGTTTGCAGATAAAGATAAGAGGAATCCTTGAAGACATGATCAAGATCTGAAAGGATCTGGAACACTGCACTAAAATTAACAAAATCAGAATAAAAGGACAGGAAGAGCTTTATTGCCAGAGGCATATTGGAAAAATAGACACCGTGTGTTGTAGGGGTTTGACTGCTGGGCTAGGATTCCAGGAGACAAGGATGTTGTGATGAAACCTGAAGGGAGGGGCATGGTAACCGAGCCTCCATAGTGACCAGGAGTGGTTTAAAATGATTGGTCAGTAAAATGATTGGTCGGAACCCTGGAGAGCTCAAGAGAGGGGCGAACCAAGGGCGGAGGGAGAAACAGAAATTTAGCTGACACAGGAGGGAGTTAGTGGGAAGAAGAGTCCAGTGAGGGACAAAGAGAAAAGAGCTTGTTAGAGAGCTGATAGAGTGAATATTTGACAGTAAATGAGCTGAGCATATTGAGAGAGAGAGAAAAGGGGTGTGCTGTATTATAAAAAATTAGTTACAAACAAGTTACAGTAACAGTGTTTCAATAAAATGTGACTTTCTGTTTTTATAAAAGCAGTGTCACAAAGTGTCATTCTACATACTGGATTATACACACTACCATTTCAACATTAGTACCAAGAGTACTTTCTTTTAGTGTGGTGGAGACAGTCTCGAGTCAGTCTAGATGACCTCTGGGTGTGAGGGAAAAGCAGTTAATTTTCTCTGCAAATTGAAGTCCCTCTGTGTTTGAAGGAAAGACAATGAAACTCTGTCTAATGGAATGTTATTGGTTTGGCTCAACTTGCTAGCCCTTGGCTGCGCTACAGAAGATTTGCAACATATGTAGACACTGGTGGGAACCTACGTACAACATATCTGTTTTCTTTCTTGTTCTGTTTCCGTTTCTTGAGCATGTGATGATCGCACTGGAAAATGTATAAATTGCTGTGAATATGAAGAGACAGGGCTCAGTCTTTTGGGAACGATCCCACTGAGACAAATAAACGATTTTCCTTAATCCGTGGGTCTCTGTCTCTGTTCTGCAACATTGGGATTAAAAGTCTGCTTGTTCTTATTGCTGAGAAGGGCCAGAGTGTAAGGAAAGCAGGGGAGTGAGATCAGTCTGGTAGGAGGAGGGCAAAGGGGGACAATAGTGAAACGGGTGCTGCAATTCCCAGTGGGGGAGGATAGAAGCAGACCTGTATATGTGTGTGTGTGCCCTGGCTTGATCCAGAAATCTCCCAGGCCATGTAGACCTGTACACAAAATGTGTCAGGCTGGGTGGCAAGAAACATCACAGATGTGAATCCTCACTCAACCATAAAAACCCTCGGAGTGATGCTGGGAAAATCATACTCTCTCAGCCTTAGAGAAAGGAAATGGCAAATCTCTTCTGAATAAAATCCTCAAAGCTCTGAGTAAATTTTGCCAAGAAAACCCTATAATAATGTCACCATAAGTCAGAGTCAACTTCAAGGCATATGATGACAACAACAAAAATAGGTGAAAAGAAGCTTGGTGCCTTAAAGGATCACTAGCTGAACATGAAGTTGTGCAAGGCAGCTGCTAAAAAAAAATGTAAAAAAGCAAGATTCGATTGCATCTACAGTGTAATGTCCATGGTCTTCCATGTTATAGGAAATAATAGTGTAGTTCTGCTTTGTTCTCCATTAGCCAGATTGCATTTGGAATACTCTGTCCAGTTCTAAGTGACCCATTTTAAGAAATGAATTCACAAATTACAACTCGTTCAGACAAAAGCAACCAGGATGGGGAATGGTCTGTAAACCAGTACCTTGAAGAACACCCTGAAAAAAGTTATGTATGTTTCTCCTAGAGAAGAGACAGTTAAAGAGACATGAAAGCAAATAACTTAAATGTGGCCATGCAGAAGATGCAGCAGACAGTTTTGTGGTCCAAACCTAGAACAAATGGGAAGGAATGGGAAGGAAGAAGATTCCGCCTAAGCATTAAGACAGAACTCCAAATCACAAGTCATGGAACAGACTACTCCATGATGCGGTAGGTTCTCCCTTGTTGGAGATATTTCTCTCAAGGATGCGGTGGTTGCATCCTCTCTGTTGAACTTATACTGAGCAGGGCATTGAACTGGATGATTGCCAAAATCCTTTCCAACTCTGTGATTTGATCATTTTTGAGCAGACATGCCCAGCAGCTGTTTTTGAATATATTTTTGTGGCATCTGTTGTGCTTCAGCCATGTGACACTTACACACCAATGTGAATGCTGACTATACACCAAAAAACTAAAATGGGTGGAAATTTTGGTGCTTAAAAAAGCCATTTATGGAAAACGATATGTGCCAGAGGAATGTATATTTTGAAAATATGACAGAAGTCATATGTTTTAAAAAATACTATGACCAACGTTCTCCTAGGCGTTTCACTTGTGGAATACCTACAATCTACTGTTTATTTGTAGGGTATTGATAGTCTGGTATGGTTAATTCTGTGCTTGGCAGCTTGATTTATGCTTTTTTTTTTGAAAAAAGGTTTTAACTGCAAATGAAATATGAATGCAAATGAGTATTCAGTAATGACATACTATGTATGTGTAATGTATATGACTTAAACCTTTGAAGGACAGTCTATGAATAATAGCTGTTTGGTGCCACCTAGTGGCTGATAGTCTATTGAACGGATTTCAGTGTTCCAGTACTAGGTCATTCTCAACATTTTGTTAAGCATTTTAAAAAGAACAATAACACTTTATTTCCCCATGTGGTATACAATTCAAATACAGTTTCTTTCATATACTGTATAGATATGGTTGTTTTATACATCGTGTGATATCAGGCACGGGTATGAAAGTGTCTGTGCATATGGTAATAGCAGGAAACCTGTGTCCAATGTCAGCTTTCTTGTTCCTACATAACTCTAACGCTTGCAAAAATCTGCCTTTTATATGTACACGTAAAAATGAAATGTACAAAGCTTCCCTAAGGATCCACTTTGGACAAAAAAGAATAGTAACCATGTCTATTTGGATTTTTCATGTATTTGGACATCACAGCTTTACAATTTTTTGCCCTGCTTTTCTCTCTCTCTCTCTCTCTCTCTCTCCCTCTCCCCCCGCCTCACGCACACACATACATACACATTCACTCTTCATAAACTTCCCCTTTTATCTCACTATGATATAACATTTAATTTTTCCTCTGGATAAGTGCAGAATTAGCATTTGTTGCCTCCACCAGCACAAGGAAGAGCTCCAGCTGACAAAACATTTCAGCAATATGGAGTTAAGCAGACAGGTAAGTTAAATATCTGTGCAGGAAAGTTAAGCGTTCTTTGATTTATTTATTCTTCACTTAATTTATTATCCACTAGCTGAAGCTGAAACAGTGGGCACAGCAGAAGGCAATGAGGGCCAGGAACCACATCCTAAGAGGGTAATCTTTCAGGAACCTAGAGTTCAGAGAAAATCCCACAGAAATTTTTGTGGGAGAAAATCCCACAGAAATTTACAGCATGGCTTGGAGGAGTTCCTTTTCTGGACAACAGGTCCCAGAATGCCCTAGTGGAGAGTCTAGGGGTGATAGTCCAAAAAAGTAAGCCCCCAACTCTGATTTATAGTTATCACTGCTCTGTTCTAACAACCTGCGGTAAAACACTTACCTCGGACAATTAAGCCCATGTTTTAAAAAAGCTCCCTGACAAATAGATCAACACTGATAACAGCCTCAGTGCAGACTCACCTAATGGAAAAGTCTTTTTAATGGGGAAAAAAAGCAATCAAACTACATAAACTCAGTTTTAAGACTTTAAGTAAAGCCCAGAAGCTACAGTTTAGAGACAGACTTTGTTTTTAATGCACATTTCAGCTTTTAGTTTAGGGGTTTTTTTCTTGTACGATTGTGGGCAGGGGATACTGTGTAAATCTAGAAAATACACAATGAACCAAGCTGATAATGGGTTAGACCTTGCACAACCAGAGAATTCTAACTACCTTCTATCTTTAATCCTGTCAGTTGTCCTTATCTTAATCAATCGTGTAGGTACAGAGGGGGAGGTGATGGGTGCAGTGTGTCCTGGCAGCAATTTTTTGGGGGTGCCACAGCTCCTTGCTTGTCCTCCCCCACATGTCATAGCCCTGCCCTGTCCATTGTATCCCCACCCCATCTGTCATAGCCTTACCCCCGCACACCATAGCCACAGATTCCATAGTAAAGAACCATGGCAATTAAAGTGGAATCAACATGCTATGATTGTGTAGTGTGGAAGGACCCTTAGTCTAGTGCAGCCTTCTGATTGAGGCACGGTCCCTTATTTTTAAAGGAAGACTTCCTAATCTAGTTTGATGCCAGAGCAGGTAGAAGAAAATAGCCAGAGTTCCCACCTGCTGAACCATTAAAGTAGTAAGAAATTAAATACGCAGGCAAATTAAGCACCTGTGGGATTTTAGGATCAAGGTAAAGAGGTCAGAGATATTGGCACTTCCTCCCTCTTGAGAGCAAATAATTTAATATTCCAGATAAAATATACACAGCAAAAGAAAAATAGCAACCAAGGCCATTTCTGCACTAAACTGTCATAGAAATGGAATAATAGTGCTATTATTCCACTTTCAACATCCTATGGAATCCTGGGGTTTGCAGTTTAGGGAGGGGCATTTAGAATTCTCAGCCAGAGAGCTCTTTGGCCTCAGGAAACTACAAACTGTAGAATCCCACAGGATGTTGAAAGTGGAATAATAGCATTATAACAGCAGTATAGTGTAGAAATGGCCCAAGATAGAAAACCACTGAAGTTGTGTATGCTGTCCTTTGTGTTACCACCAGAAGCCCTGCTTGGCTTTTTGGGATTTCTGATATTTGACATCCTGATATTCTGATATGCCAAAGATAGTGTTCATGGATCTCCATGCTAACCAATGCATTCAGAACTATTAGAAACAGGACACAATGTTTGTTGAGCACAATTTGTGTTCTTTTCCCTGTGTAGAACTAAGTGCATGGAGACTGAAGTGAGCCATCTCTGCTGGCACTACCCCGGGGTCATTCCATGTCTTGCCAGCACCATCCAAGGTGGCATCTGTATGGGCTATATCTTACAGCAGTACTTCTCAAAGTGGAGGTTCATGGACAGCTGCTGATCCACAAGCCGTCAACTGCCAGTCTCTGGAGAATTTTGCAGAAAGAAATGGAAAGAAATGTAGCTAGCTAGCATGGTATAGCAGTTTGATCATTGGATTAGAACCCTGTGAGACCAGGGTTCAGATCCCTGCTCAGTCATGGTAACCCACTGGGTGACCTTGGGCAAGTCATAGGCCATTTCCACACTAGCCTGTTATAGCGCAATGATTCCATTTTCAACATCCTCTGGAATCCTGGGGTTTGCAGTTTCGGGAGGGGCCAGCTGGCCCCTCCCAAAACTGCAAATCCCAGGATTCCAGAGGATGTTGAAAGTGGAATCATCGCGCTATAACAGGCTAGTGCAGAAATGGCCATATCCTTTTAGCCTAAGAAGAATGTAAAGGCAAGCCCATTCTTGCCAAGAAACTCCCCTGATAGGTTTGCCTTGGGGCTGCCATAAGTCAGAAATGAGTTGAAGGCACACAACAACAACAAATGGACGCAAATGCTACTGATCTTTAGCACATTGAAAGAAAGAAAAAATGCCAGTCCCTCACATCAGATAGCTTACAGCACACAATTACAGCACACAATTACAATTCCTTTGTTGATAAACAATTAGTTTCCCAAAGACTGTCAGATTTTTTAAAAAAGTCTTCACCTACTGGCAGAAAGACAACAAGGATGGAGTCAGTCTAGCCTCTCTGGAGCCTGGGAGCAGACACCAGGAAGGCCCTCTCCTGTAGTACCACCAAATGTAACTGAGGGAAGAGCCTCACCCAAAGACCTCAAAACTTGGACAAGTTCAGATGGAAGAATATGGTTCTTCAGACAAAGGTGTGATTTCCAGTGTCTTTGTTGCATTTGTAGAAAAATAAATAGCCAGTACACATCTCCCCTCCAAATGCTTGTAGAGACCACTGTCTGATGGCTGAAGAAAAGATATTAACTTTTCCTCTTTTCCTCTGGCCCCAAGGGCAATCACCTCTCCAAAGCCAGGGTTTCACAGTAGAAAGGAAAACTTCTTTGGTTCTGTTGGAGGCTTTCCTCCCAGTGAATAGCAGCATGAAGCACGTGTGCAGGAGTGCATTTTGGGCTCCATCAGGGGAGCAAAATTTACACTTCCCTCACAGGCACCACACATAGATTCCTGTCTTCTGGTAGTGGCTAGCTATAGTTATAAAAAAGGCATGACATTTAGGATCGACCAATTTATCATGAGACATTTTACTGTTATCTTGTTTGGCTTAGATGGAACAGTTACTTTTTGGGACTATAATTCCCAGAATCCTTTGCCCTTCATGGCTACTGGATAACACACACACCCATAAATTTTTCAAGCTCAAGTCAGTGAACAGGAGTTATTCTGTGGCAGCAGTTCACCTAAAATTAGTGGAACTCACTTCAAGGTAGTAAGTTAAGAGTTACCCTGCAAGATCCCTCAAGCTCTGCTCATCCATCCACATCCTAGGAAAACTGGTAAAATTTATGGGAACCATTCTCATAATTCAAACATTGATCTTGCTAAAATTCCTTGAATATAATGGGAATCATAAACTTCTCATAGATAATGTGCTTTCTATTGGCATTGCTCAGAAGTGAATATTTCTCCAAAGAAGCCAAGAAATAGGCCATTTTCATTTGATAATTACTGATTTGGATAGTTAGGAGGGAGGATGGTTTTACTGAAGTCTTTCAGGATGATGAGAAATGAATGTGCATAAATCCATCAGTATTAGGATACATTCATACGGGATGGGGAAAAAATCTGTTCATTTAGTAAGAAAAGATACTGTTCAATCATAGGGAGAAATTGGTATCGATATCTGATCATTCCATGCTATCTGATGAGGGGAACTAGCAAATTCCCACCCCATGCTCATTACCACTACCATATCTGTGTCCATTAGTTATGACTATTTCTTTCTTTTCCGGAAATTTTCCAGGGACAGCAGCCAATGGCTCAGGAACTGGCGCCTGTCTATGGGCCACCATAATGAGTAACAATGATCTATTTGTTTTACTCAAGGGCTAGAGGAGAAAGTTAAGAAATGTCAGTACAAAAACTGTGTGGCATTCTTCCCCATACTGGTATGCTTTAGATTGGTGGAATACCAATCTCAATATCGTGATCATAGAAGATTCAACACATCTGGAAAGTGCTGGGTTCGGGAAAATATATAGTGTGTCAGTCCATGTGAAGGTTTTCTTGGTTTGTCTCTTGACTTCATGACTGAACCTGCTTGCTAGCGAAGGGGGGAGGAGGAGGAGAAAGTTCAGAATCCTGTTGGGGAGTTATGAATACATAAGCATTGTAGTTAAAGGTACTTCACAGGGAATGCCATTCTGATCCTCCCAACCCCAACTTACTGTTCCACTGTCACTTGGGAAGCAGTGAACTGATGCTCGCACCCCGTGTTGCGAGCGATCTGTGATGTAACAGGTAGAAGCACGATCCCTGTTCCAATTTGTGGCATGGGATCATCAGCCAGCTGCTTCTTGAATGACTGGGGAATGGATCCCCATCAATTACAATGGCTGCTGACTGGAAAGTGGGGATTGGGGAACTTTCACAGTCCCTATGTGTCCCCTAAAACCATGATAGGGTAACCATAGGTCAGAACTGACTTGGAAGCACGTAACAACAACAACAACTTTCAATTTGGTTTTAGAACAATAGAACAACCCTGCAGGGTAGGCACTCACTTTACAAAGAGGACTGGTTGTATGAGTTTCTTCCTAATCTCTCCCTTGCACCACGCTGCCTTTAGTATATTGTCAAATAGATTTTGTGTATTAGGTTGTATTCAGGATCTCTGTTTTCAAAAACCTTTCAAGAATGGCCAGAATGTGACCACAACAAATGCCAAGGCAGAACGTAAGAAGAATGAATCTAACCCAAGGTATCATCCTATCACTGCTTTTTTATGGATGGTTTCAGCATGTTCTTTTAAAAAGTAACTGTTCAACCTATGATGTCAAAGTAGCAGAATGATAAGGTTTGAACCCAAGTTTCCTAGCACCAAGGTCATTGCTTTTGTTTGTATGGCCACACTGGGTTATACCTTGACAATACCCAGATTTAGGAATCCAGTGGTTATTCATCCTTAGAAACAAAATGCTTACATGCCACCTGGAATGTGCCATCCTACCCAGTTCTAGTCAGTGACAGCTCACTCACAGAGAAGGTGTATTTTGAAAAATCAATGGAGAAATCAATACATCTTATCCAGGTTATCAAAAGTGCTCTAGATGCTTAAGTTGCTAAATGGCATTTATTTCAGCTAAGATGCACCTCACATCCCTCACTTTCAAAGTGAACAGCAGCTGAGATTTTTCTTAAAGAAAATGATTGATTAGTAATTGTGTAGAGGCACCAATTTATTTCATACTTAATGTTTTTTTCTCACACTTTAATTGATTAGTATTTATTAAAAGCAAAGTATAATCAATTGTCTCAACCACACAATCATTGGAAAATTAAATCATATAAAGCTGCCTTTTAGCTCTATATCTAAAATAAAGCAACACACACACAAAGAAAACAGCCACTCCATGTAATGAAGGACTACATGAGAGAGTTTTTTGAAAAGCAAGAGTCAGTGGTGTGTAAAAATGAAAACACAAAGAATGAGCTTCACAGTAAACTATCTCCATTGGCTTCCACCCCTTGGTGTTATTCAGATATTTCATGTGCATACAGATTAATTTTAGTGGCAAATATAAGTGGTAAATTAACAATATAAAGAACTTCAGTTTAGATATTCAAATATAGTTGCCACAATTAATGTAGGACAGGGCTCTTGCACCTTTAATACTTAGAAGTAAGACAGAGTGTAAAGTTCCACCAGGCAGAACTTTGTGACTTTTCTCCCTCAACCCATGGCTGTCTGTCCAGTTATGGGAGTACACGTATGCCTCAGTTAATGAAGTAGATGTGTTCTAGGCATTACTTCTTTAACAGACAATTTGGTACCAGAGACAGAAATAACATGGGAAGAATAGGGAGAGTTTCCTACAGCACAAAAGAAGAGCAATTCAATAGGTTTCAGCAAGCCTTTTATTCAAAACTACCAATATGTACATCTGAAATGAAACAACCAGGTAAGATAAGCCCTCGCACGAGTAAACAAAAACATTCTGGAGACCACTTGAGGGGTTCTTCCAAAATGTATCTAGAGATGTCTTTTTTTTTTTTAACTTTTATCAGACTCCACTTTTTTTATCATCTCCATTTTGGTGGCCAAACATGTAGATCTATGCTTATTTTACATGCTGCGAGTAGTTGGGGAGGTAAGCTGATCTACTTTTTCTTCTTTTTTTCTGTTTTACTCTTCACACATGCTCTGTAAGGGATGCTGTTTAACTTGCCTGTCATAGGCAGACACACAAAACTATAATAGGATTGGCTGGAGAAGAAGACCATTATTTTCTCTCTCAAGTTTTAGTGCGTAGTTTACTATAATCATTCTGCGGCAATCTGACACCAGTTTTCCAGCTATCCTTCATCATCCTTCCAATGCTGATGAATGCGGGGGGGGGGAATCCAGTTAGACAGAGGACAAAGAGGAAAAAGAGAACAAGGTAGATACAAAAAGACTTTGTAAAAAGAGGCTTCTTTATTAGAGGCTTGGTTAACTGAAGAGTCCATGTACAGCTGCATGCTTCTCTGCTGCCTCTGCCTCACTCTCCACTGGCCTGTAAATGTCCTTGTGTTTCTCTTCCACCTCAATCCTACAGCAGCATATGTGTGTGTGTGTGTGTGTGTGTAAGAGAGAGAAAGAGAATGGTATTGTACCATAGCAACAGAGACCCAGGAAAGAGGCTGGATCTCTCATCCAAAACGCCCATCCACTGATCACCTTCTGACCACCCCAAATTGATATAATAGCACAACTGAACTTCCACACAGAAATCATTGCATGACAGAAATGGGAGAGGAGGTTGATAATGGATTTTTTGGTGTGTGTTTGTAAGAACACTTGCTTTTAAAATGGTCTCCAACAGGAGAACAACTGAAGAGAGATTGCATCATGCAGAAAGCTCCAACCAAAGGCACTGTTATCCAGATGCAATCATGATCCACCTGCCTTGTACGATAAGGCCTTGGGATATTTTAAAGCTGAAAAAGTAGGATGATGGTGGATTAACCAGAACTGTCTTTGTCAAATTGAGACAGTTGGAGAGTGTGGCATTGGAAGGAAGGAACACAGATTTAAACCTTACAATCTAGAAAGGACACATTATATGATACTCTATTATTTAGTTAATTTCACAGTGATCACTCAAGATGACAGGAAATAGACTATCTGCATCAGACACTTTCAGTGGTAGGTAATCTTTAGCAGGAAGGAATATATCAGCGGTAATGCTGTATAAATTCAGTGTGTGAAAAACTGAGGGAAGATGTGATTATCCCTTCAAGAAATCTGAGTATTCTAGACTTCTGTGAGATAGTATTCAAGAAAGAGCTGGTGTGGAGATTGCACAGTCATGTTTAGATATGATGGAAGACTTTGGCCCTCTCCGCACGCAGCGAGGGAAACGTTCCCTCACCGGCTTTTTGGTGGGTCCGGGTGAGTCCATTGGGACAAGGAGCAATGCGAGCTCGTCGCTCCGCACTGCTCTGGCATCCAAAATGGCAGCTTCCAGTTGGGGGAGGCTCTCCACCAACCGGAGAAGCTCGCCAGCCAAAAGCCCGCCCCCGGCAGATCTGCAGGCGCGCACTAGTGCGTGTCTGCAAATCTGCACCAGAGCACAGGGACAGAGCGACACGGGGTCACGGCTCGTACTTTTTAAAAACCTCTTAAAAGAGGTTTTTAAAAAGCACGCTGAGCGACCAAGTTCCAGTTGCTCCAGAGCGGACTGAGGTGCGGAACTACAAAAAATAGTCCGCCCCAGTCCACTCCACGGCACAGAAGACCTCCGTTGGAGGTCGCTCTGCACCGTTTTAGTAGGCCCGTGCAGAAAGGGCCTATGTGAAGTCAGATAGTATAGCAATTCATTTGTGTGTGCATTTATTTATATTCCATCCTATAGCTGAGGTTCTCAGGAAGGTTTACAGTAAAACCAGTTTAAAACAGTTTAAAACAATATGTATAATTTTAAAAGACTCAAAACATATTAAACCACTTAACACTTAAAACAAGACAATTTTAAACCAGTTAAAATAGTTTAAAGTAAAGTAAATACATGCAAATTGGATAAAATCAGTTAGGCTCTGAAGGTTTTAGTAAAAAGTTATGTTTTGACTTGGCACCAAAATGGCATCAGTTTGGTGCTAATCTGACCTCCAAAAGGAGAGCAGAGCAGAGAAAGCCTGAGAACATTCCTTTCAGAACACTGTTTAAATTCTAAGAGAAAAGAGGAAAACAGATAAGCCTGCCTCATAATCCACCATCCACCTCAGTTTTCCTCCCCCTCCTCCTCCTCCTCTTCCTCCTCCTCTTAGCATAGGTCCATAAGTCTGGCCACAAAAAATGAAATCACAAGAAAAATGCATCCGAGAAAACCTGGGTGCATTTTGGAAGAAGCTTTAAATTGGTCTCTGGGAGGTTCAGATGTTTTTGTTTACTTGCCTGACCTGGTTGTTTCATTTCAAATTTTTGGTGTTGCTTAAAAAATTTGCTCAAACATGTTGAACTTCTTATCTTTTGTGTAATGCAGGAATCTATCCCTATCCTTTCCAAGTTATTTCTGCTTCTGGTACCAAAAATTTCTGTTACAGTCCTCCCTCTACATTCACAGATTTGACCTTTGTGCTTGTCTCCTTCCCCTGATTTTCCTCTCTCCCTACCCTTGCATTCTTCACTGCAGGCTTGCAAGACTTGTGTTTAAAATGAACATTTTTTCCCTTTGTGTGAGCAAAGTCCCCTCCCACTGCTGGAGGTATGTCCTCTCTGCCAGGTGACTGCACAGTCTACTGTGTAATGGCCACTGATTGGTCAGGTGCTCTCTTTGATTCTATCCCTCCCCTCTGAAAGGAGTCCCCTTTCTCAAGGTGGAGACTGGAAGTAGCTAGAACACTAGGGCCATTTCCGCACTAGCCTGTTGTAGCGCGATGATTCCACTTGCAACCTCCTCTGGAATCCTGGGGTTTGCAGTTTCGGGAGGGGCCAGCAGTCACCTGGCAGAGAGGACATACCTCCAGCAGTGGGAGGGGACCCTCCCGAAACTGCAAACCCCAGGATTCCAGAAGAGGTTGCAAGTGGAATCATCGCGCTATAACAGGCTAGTGCGGAAATGGCCTAGAACTCAATGCTGTACCCTTTGTCTGAGGGGAAAATACTGATAAGCCCTTTACCTTGTCTCTCCCACTCCAGGAATGTTGGGGCCAGAGTTGAGGGAATGGGAGGGGCAGCCTCAGAGGGGAATGGGGGATTGTGAGGAGGGATATTCATGGTTTTTCTACTTTCATGAAGGTTTTGTGCCCATACCCTCACAAATGTGGAGGGGCCACTATATTGACCAAAACCACATTTACTTCATTAATTTAAGCATACCTATGGTTCTCTCCCACTGCTGTTCCCCAGCAACTGATATTTTGGGGCATGTTACTTCTAACATTTGATTCAATCTGTGTGTCTCTCTGTGTGTGTGCTCCTACCATAACTCAAAAATTGGCATTACGAGAGAACAATTCTCCACCCACTTGCTCTACAACATGCATCATTTTATACATTGCTGTATTGCCTTAATTACCTTTTTCCTGACCTTAAAAAATTTCAAATGTTGTAATGTTTCTTTGTAAAAGAGCTGCTTCAGCCCCCACAATAATTTTGGTTGTTCAGAATTTGTGTTTAAATAACAGTAAATATTGGTTGAAAATAACTGTTGCCTCCCAATCACTGTAAAAATAGATGTCCTGACTTAAATACTTCTTATCTTTCTATCTGTCATTTTGTCACCTATCTTGGTGCTCACATGTGGCTCCTGAATAGTTTTCCTGATGCAATCATTTAACTTAAAAAAAAATTAGTAACTATTCTGGGCATTACATTGAAGGGAATTGTCACTTTCAGGCCAGCGAAATCCCTCAGTCTTCTATCTCTATTTGGCTTGTAGGCTTAGGAAAGTGTGATGGCAGTTATTAGCTGCTCAAAGAAAATCCACTAGTAATATGGATTTATTTCTTGATTAATGGAGGAGATTATTCACATATTAATTTCATATTTGTATAATTTCACAAACTTGATGCTAATATATTTGTTCCAACCACCCCTCAAATTTCTATGATTTATTCTAATCGTTAAATAGCTATTCTTTTATTCTAATTTACAGAGTGATTATTAGTCAGTAGAACATCTGTCATTTCTTACTACCTTTTGGAATATGAAGATGCATCTCAATTTTAAAAAGAGAGAAGGAAGGAAGGATCTCCTTTTGAAGAAGCACATCTGAATGGGTCTAAGTAAAGCTTTCATGCATAGTCACACTTTAATCTTGAATTATTGTGATTTCTGATGTGTGTTATACAAGTTATTGTGTTGCATTTCAGAATTGGTCTTACAATCAGTACTTGGGATTATGAAATATTCCCTTCTGTCTGCCTTCAACTGTGAGAGATGCACGGTCTTGTCATTGCTTGTGTAGCCTTCCCAATATTATATTTACTGTCTTTCTGAAGAATTAGGTCTCCAGTTAATTTTTATTCTTTTTTGTATCCAAGTCTACAGGGATTCACCTGCATCATGGATTCTTAATCTCATCCAAGAAGATGCTAAATTACTAGGCACGCATAGCATAATTATCTCACATTTCAATGATCAAGTGAAAAGATGAAAGAATAAAACACCTCAGCCATTAATGCCAGGGGCATCAATGTCCTTTTTGAAACTGATGTAGTTCTACTAAAACTGTGAGACAGAATTATTAATCATACAATTTTTTTTTTTAGTATGCATTGTCCTTCAATTGTCTATTGCAGAGGTGGGCAACTGCAAACAGGGCAGGGCACTTTTTCCCTTTCTGGCTGCACCAGAGCATTTCAGCATGCCTGAAATGATGCCATGTCACTTCTGGCTGTTATTTTTGGCTGATTTCTGGCTGATTTTTCCTTTTTGACTCTTTTGGATAGTTTTAGGAGTCTGAGGGAAGGGGCATTTTAAGTGATTTGGGGAGATTTGGGGAGCTTTGGAGGCCAGAAATCATCCTAAAGTCAGACTGATTTTTTTTTTAAAAAAGTAAGGGAGTCTAAATATATATGAGGGCTTCTGAGGGCCCTGCAGGTCACACTTAGGAAGCCCAAGGGCTACATGTGGGCGGCACTTTGGCTACCCCTAATCTAATGTAAGAGAATGTGTATTTACCATGATACCTTTGGAGGGACCATAATTTAGCAATAGAGCTCATGCTATTCATTCAGAAGTTCCTAACTTCAGTCCCTGAAGTCTTCAGTTAAAAGGATCAGGAAGGAGATGATACAAGAAACCTTGACCCAAGAACCTGGAGCTGGTGCTGGTAGGCAGAGATGGTATTGGACTAAGACAGATTAACAATCTAAGTTGGTAAAAAGTACTTTCCTTTGTTCTAGCTGTTCAGGAAATTTAATTAGCAGAGCCTGAAGTATCTACCAGCCGGGATTGCCAGTGGCCATTCTGGCTGTATGATTTGCAAGTTCTGGCAAATCCTTTTCTCAAGAATTGTTATAGAATATATACTTCGGTGTGTGCTTTCTTGTCAACATTTAAGATTTCTTTTTTCAAAATTCCTGGGTTAGACTACAGATGCCAGGAAGAGGTAAAGGATAGGGCTTCTGCACTTTTAATGGTTGTGCCAAGAAGGGAATTTTGGCAGATGGACCTTGTGTGATAGCTATCATCTGCCAACATTCCTTCTTTCTGTTAAAGGTACAGGAGCCCTGTTCCTTGTTTCACTTGCTCAAGCCTAGGTTGGGCTCAATACTTCTCCAACATAGTGCTACAACGGGGCTCCTTTAGAAAGCCAATAGTCCCAGTAAAATGTCAGGCTATTCAGTTGTTTCAGTGTTTGCATCCAGTGATACTATAAATGTCCAGTAATGCTACAAATAAACCACACTTTCATCCATCTTTTTTGCTCTGCTCAAAGTGTGGTGTGGGTGGAGTTTCCTTCCCTTTGTGTCCTTTCCTTGTATCATTATGTCATTAGTGGAATTCAATAGATCTCCTAAAAGTCCAGAGGGAATGAAGAAACAGAAGTAGAATGAAGAAGTAGAAACAGATATGGGAAATTAACCCCTAACAATCCTGACTGTAACTGCCAGGGCAGGAAAAAAAAATCCCCTGCTCTGAGGTTGCAGACTCATGGCTCATACTAGAAACTCACAGAGAATAAACCAGAGCAGAAGGTATCTTGTTTGGATATTTTTTAAAAAAACATAAAGCAAAAGATCAGAACAGGTACAGTTACCACCAAATCCTAAGGTTTTTTTGTTAGTCCAGATAAGCCTTTGGACACATATTTCAAGAAAATCAACATTTTTTACATAAGTACTCTCCCTTGAAGTAGAATTGCCATTGTTATGAAACTTCAAGTTTCTGACTTATGACTTGTGGCACCTTTGTCCTATGTTTTTTTTTTTTGGCAAGATTTAGCCACAGGAGGTTTGTCACTGTCTTCATTTAAGGCTGAGAGAGTATGACTTCCCAAGGTCACCCAGTGAGTTTCTATGGCTGAGCAGGGAATTGAACCTTGGTCCAACACTGTGGACCTTTCAGCATGATGTCGCTGTTGCATTTTTGCCACAGGATGGCAGTGGTTGGCAAGTTGTGCTTCCGCATGACGTCATTGGTGTCCCGTTGGCATCCTGTCACAGAGCGTCATGCTTGCGCAATTTTTGCAAAACAGAAAAAATCCATTTTGTGTCTGCAATTGCGCAGTGCTCCCGTCACTTCTGGCCATGCGGAAGATGCAGAAGGGCATTGGAGATGCTTCCTTCTGTACCGCAGCAATGGAAAAAGCCCGGCTGTGCTGTGGAAGGAAGACGTGGCGCCATCGTGTTCTCTTCTGCATGGACTGAACGGGTGCAGAGGGGAGCATTGCTGATGTGCTCCCTTCTGGACCCAGGACTGCAGTGAGACAACATGGAAGAGCTTCATTGTTTGGAAATGGCCTCAGACCAACGAAGTAGGCCCACTGAATTAACTGTAGGTATAGGATGTAAATCCTATCAACTTAATGGGTTTTGTCCACTTGGGACTATGACTTAAGTCCAATTATTAGTTCACACCAAGATAGACCTATAGAATCAATTGAACTTATGTAAGCATTGATTTACCACATTCCTATTGATTTAATGTGTGTACTCTAGTTGGTGCTAAATTAAATTCAGACCTAGCAATTGGATTTAAGCTTTGAAATTATTTTTTTCCATTTAATGATATGAGCACCAGCCTTCCCAAACTCTTTGGAGGTGATACTGCCTGAATATCCTCATTATCTTTTCCATACCCTTCACTGTGATGAGGGAACACTATAGACAAAAGAGTGCACACACAGAGCTGTAACTTCAGTTGAAGATATTTGTGCAGGAGAGATCTGGACAGATTTGAAATACACTTGAGCCTTCTTCAGGCCTTTGCTTTTGAATATGTGAAGGGGTCTGGCCAAATGGCCTAATTCTTCCCCCCAGTGATGGTCCATGCTAGCAATAGTCCTAAGCTAATCCACGACACACTTAATATGAAAGCAGCCTGTACAGACAGGTCAAGATCCTAAACCCTATTTATGGACATCCTATGTATAATAAAGATGCTGCTCTTCAGACTCATTTACTTCTATGATGGCTTGGAAGAGTTGCCAGCACATGTATCATTGGCAGAAGTAGATGTAGCCTTCTGCATTCTTTCAGACTATGGAGTTCAAGCTGAGTACACAGATGTGTTTAGGACGAGGATGCAACCGTGACCCTGTTGAGGCATTCACAAAAATGGTTTTAAACGTGAAAGTTCGGAAACATAGTGTGCTGTTCCTCTCATAAATTAAAGTCTAAAAAGGAAAACCTCTTCTATACATGGGGCTTTCCACATGATGAGAAACTCCTGAAGAATCAGGGATTCCACTCAAGTACAGGGGTCCCACTGCCCTATTCAGACTGTTAGAGTCTAAACATTGAGAACAACAATGGGCAGGGCTAGTGTCTTTCCCTCCGTACATGCTCATTTTAATCTTGTGCGAGTGTGGTGAACAGATGAATAGGACCCAACTTTCTTTTTTAAAAAAGGAATACATGAACATAAAAAATAAATATTTGTCTGTACTGATTTTGTGATGATCAAGTGTATCATCTCACCATGTTTTAAACATTTAATGGAAATGTTTACCTGTGCAGGGTCCTGAAGGACATGGGATTCAACCCTGAATTCCACTCATCATATACTTCATTAGAAGAAGGAGGTAGCAGGTGATTTAGTGTTGGAGGAGTTTTGTGTTTTGGTTTGGTTTTTGCTGATTCCTCCTGCTGTCCCCCCGTCCCCACACAGCTCTAGAAATACTGCTTTTTTTCCCCCTAAAGCATTGTGGAACTTTCTGGAATAGTTGGGAAGTAGCTCACCTAAATACCCTAAAGGCACCAGATTCTGTTTAATGTTGGAAACTAAGAATGGTCAGCCCTGATTAGTACTTGGATGGGAGACTGCCAACAAATATCAGCTGCTATAGATTACATTTCAGAGGAAGGAATTGGCAAAACCACCTCTGAACATTCCTTGCCTAAGAAAACCCTTCGAAATTCATGACATCACCTTAAGTCAATAAGCAACATGAAGGCACATACACACACACCCTGTGGGAAGCTGCAAGGAGAATTGGCGAGAATTGTATCTTGTTGCTTTTACAGCCCAAAACTTCTGCTGTTTTTCCATTCCTTCCATCAATGGTTGGAGCCTTTCCGTTCATTAAAAGTGCACTCTGGTTTTCAGCACATTATAAATATAAAAAATGAAATGAATAGAGATTATCATCCATTCTGATCTACACATTCAGAAAACTCATTTGGTATAACTCTCTTTGAATGACATCACTGAAAAATGCAAATTGGAGATTGCATCTTTGAAATGAATAAGATAAATCCTTCAATATAGAAAAGTCTCATGTCAGTTGTTAAGCCTGCTCTGGGAAACTGACTTCCCTGTTAGATACCTTTTTTTGGTGGCAGATCATTTATTTATGTTTTGATGTAGAGCAGCATTCACTCTTGTGATTCTTCCACTGAAATTATGAATTATGAGAGTCACTGGGAAACGGAATCGTCTCCTCTTGCTGAATATATAGATCAACACGACCTTTACTTCCATGTAATATGTTTAGGGTCAGGCTGCAAGTGTAAGAAGAACTGAGCAAGTGACAGGACTTATTTATAGGAGTCAAGATGACTTCAGCCCAAGCTATTTATGTCAGCCACTTGGCATTTTGTCTGTGCACTTCAAAAGCTGGGAAGAGGACAGTGTCCTGCCTTGTTTATGAACAAGAAAACAGATATCCTAAATCAAAACATCTTCTTTTCCTCTGAAATTTTTGCATGTGTACATGATGACAAAATAAAATAGATCCTTGGGCAAATAAAATTAAAGGGCTTTGTTTTGACTTTCCTATTTTTCATAATGTGGGTAACTTCATTTGTTTGCTCGTTATAACTCAATAGAACATTGAGATATTGGAATGACATTTCAACATGCATTCAAGGCAGAGTGTCACATTTGGAATTTGGCTGTTAGCTCTATCCCTATTCTCATTTTCAAGTGGAGCAGGGAATGCAAAAAAAGAAATACAGTGCACTATTTGCTTTTGCCATGGAGAACTGGTGATTAAAGTTTGTGTGCACATTTACAATGCCATAGTTCATTTTAAGTTTTCTGAGTAGGGGTGCAAAATAGGTTGTAATGTGATATGTCAGACTTTGTGCTTCACAAGGATAGCTTATAGTGTATAATTTCAGTCTTGGCAACTGTTTCTACTCATATGGACATACCATTGCATATCTATAGAAACTCTATTTTCCCAAGTACACTTCATGAAATAAGAAGTAAAATTCTTAACTGAAATCTAACATCTACTTTTAAAAGTGAGACTGTGGCTCTAAGGAAAGGGTGGAACAAATGGAAAACTGTTTCATCTATAAGAAGATCTTTTACAACTTGAGATTGTATTATTTTTTATCTTGATTTTAAAGCCCAGTTGCAGGTAATTTCCTATCCAACAATAGCATTCCAAGTTCCACCAGCTTGACTTTCCTAGCTCTACTTAGCTATGGCCATTTCTGCACTAGACTGTTATAGTGCTATTATTCCACTTTAAACATCCTATGGAATCCTGGGCTTTGCAGTTTAGGACGGAGCATCTTTGGCCTTAGTAAACTATACATCCTAGAACTTCACAGGATGTTGAAAGTAGAATAATAGCACTATAACAGTCTAGTGTGGAAAGGCCCTATGATTCCACCAGTTCACAGAGGGTTTTAAGATCATTGTCACTCTCTTCTTAAGTCATCCAGTAAAATCAGAGCTTTGAGTTGCAAGTAAAAAATGTATTGAGTTAGAAGTAAGTAAAACAATTTTTTTTTTTTTGTAATAAAGGAAGAATCATGTTACATTTCAGGAGTAACTTAGTGCATAGGAACAAAGTCAAATAATGAGCAAACTGTTCTAGTAACTATTTTAGTTAGTTTTAACATTAAACACACATGGTTAAACATTGTTAAATACTTTTAGAGACATTTTGACAGGAATTGTTCAAATTTTATGCAATTTTAATTCAAAATCCCTTTCTAAAATTGTTAGTGCATGTGCTGTACATTAGGTTATCTTTGTACCAAGTTCAGAAACTCCAGCTGGTCCAAAATATGGCAGCCAGATTGGTTACAGGCACAGTGAGGAGTGAGCATATCACACCGATATCACAGCGTAAATCAGAAATGACTTGAAGGCACACGACAACAACAACAACAACCTTTTCAAGTGACAAAATATAGCACAGTCCAGATTCTGAATAAACATTTATTTCATTAAGGTTAAATATTTTGAGAGAACACATTCATTATATTGCACAATAAGCATAGCTTCTGATTTCTCCTTGTCAAAACAAGAGACATAATTTTTTTCTGTTTCTCCATTGTGATGATTAATCTGTTGTTGAAAATGCAAGCAATGGAATAGATGATATATTGATGTGAAGATAACAGCAAGCATATTGGCTGTCAATGGTGTCACATAATCAAACATTATATCAGCAATAATCATATTTTTTAAAAAAATCAGTAATGATTGTTTTTCTTACGCAATGAAATCTGTACTTTAGATTTTACAATGAAGTCTATATATTAACATTAACTATCAGAAGCATTTAAAAAAAACACAGAACAGTTATTGATGATCTTCATTGTTCAAGATTATTTTTTGAAGTTTGCTAAACAGTTTTCAAGCTGTCACTTAGATGAAATGATACATGATTGACATACAGTCATGCCAGCTGTGCTATCTGGGTATCATTTTCAACCGTGCCTATGGTAGATGAAAATATCTCCTCTGAAAAAATAAAAAATGACAACCTCTCTGAAGCAACAGCTGTGACAATAAAAGGTATGGCTTTCCTGATTTGCGGCACATAGTTTTAAGCCTGACCTAACACCTTTAACATGACATATATTTTCATTAAAATCAGTAAGACTCACTTTTAAGGAAGTCTCAATATAATCCCATTGTCTTTTACAGTACTGTATCACACCTTTTTCATTGCCATATGCATTGATCTTCATGAATGTTGTGTCCAACCGTGTTGGTCCGGTTTAGATGTAAGTGGTATCCTTTCAGGTTCTCACTGATACAGTTGAGTGTGTTTCTGTTCTGCTGGTTGAAAGAAGATAAAGAAAGAAAAGCAGGGGCTGTCTGTTGAATGTTCAGGAAAATGTTCTGCTGCACAGTTGAAGAGGAAGGAAATCCATAAAACAAATCTACAGGGTCCCACTTTGCTTGATCAAACTGAACCAGAGATGAAACTGCTCTGTGAGAGGAGGCAATATTAGTCTCCCATCTTTGGTAAGCATTTGCAAAATATTCACCATTGCCACACTGCATTCTCCACAATGGATCTGAAAAGTAGGAATTCATCTGATAATGTGAAATAAGGGTTAAATAAGAGCAGTATCCGCCTGGTACAAGGGAAGATATGCTTAGATACGGCTTGTATTCCTTTTGGTGCCCTTGTTTGTGTGATTTGCGGTGTTGCCTAAAGTCACCGTGCACAAAATCATTGATGTTAGTTGGGTGGATGCTCCAATAATTTCCTTTGCCATCTTCACATCTTCCCACTTTGATGAAACAGTCATTTAGTGAAAGATTATGCCTGATGCTGTTCCTCCAGCTTTGACTTTGCTTCCTGTAAAAAGGAAAATTCTCTTCAATGTATCTGTAAATAGCTGCTAAGTTGAGCTTTTTTGAAGGCGAGGCAAGAATTGCCTTTGCTATCAAAGCAACATAAGATAGTGGAGGCTTTTCCAGGGTGTGTTTTTCACGCATGCTTTCAGATGGACTTCTGACAGTATCAGAGACAGAGACATCTGGTTTGGGAGAAAGGGCATCAGATAGTTCTAACTTTCCTTTGTATGCTTCACTGGGGTTTAACATTTCTTCACCAGGCTCAGAAATCCCAGTCACTGCAGCAATATCCATGCTCTGGTTCTCTGCTGAAGTTTTTCATAGGTTTCTTGACAAATGTATTCATTTAACAGGCGTGTATGCAGCCAAAATAAATAGAATACAAATGCTGACTGCTGTTACTAGTTTCCTGATCACTATTTTATACTGTGTTGCGTCAGCTACCTGTGTTTACAAGATATCAAGGTATAAACCCTTGCTGAATGGAGGCAGAAATGAAATAAATATAGTAAGATAAGTATGAAGATTAGCAGACTGAGGTCTTAGGGAATTGTTTCCTGTGTAATCTGGGAAAGAAGTCTTCCCCACTGAAAGCTGATGACTGATGAAAAAAAAACACTTGTGGTATGATAACCATTGTGAAAGGAACTGAATTTCCACTGATATGCAGAACAAACTGAAATCATTGCTTGGCTTCTGTATGCTACACCTAGTCAAACATGTCTGTATCTGATAGAAGATGTGTTTGCTTTACAGAAAAGACAAAATGAAATGATATTTATTGAAAACTCAATTGTAGTTATTTCTAGAATCTTATCCTAAATTAAAACAGAAGCTTTCGACGTTCTAGTCCTTTCTAACAAATAGACAAGAGATTTTCTCAGGATCCCACCTGATTCAAACTCAAAGTGATAGACAGTTCTAAGCCATAACACACTCAGAAACCTCAAAGATCTCACACCGTCTGTGGAGCAGGTGCACCATGCAACACCCAAAATATCTCTTCTTCAGTACCAGATGATCCCACATCATTTCCTTGGCAACCTCCTCTAGTACTAGCCCCTCATCATTGCCCTAGCCCTTCAGAAGCAGATGTGGAGACAAGATAGGTGAGAAATTTCCAACTGATGGTGAAGTCCCCAGTTTAACTGCACCAGAACCTTTCATGACACACTATTGTAGCAGTATGATTCCAATTTAACTGATATGGCAACATGCTAAGAACCACGTGAACCATTTAGGGAGAAATATTTAGAATTCTCAATTGGAGAGCTCGAGTGCCTCATGCAACCACGAAACCCAGTATTCTGTATGACATAGCCAACATCCAAAGCTTGGTCTCTGGTTTAGCAGTATGCTACAAGCTTCCTGAGAAACTCAACTCCAGCTCTTCCACTTCTGGTGATAGGGAATGGACAACTTTAGACTCAAACCTTTCTTCAGGTTGGTGCTTATTAGTAATATTGGTCAAAACTTGATTTCAGTCCATTTATTTGTAAACAATAACAATCAGTATCGCAAAATATTTAAATCTTATGAATCCAAATCTTTCTTCTTTTACAGAAATTATTATAATGAACAGTTAGTGTGAGTAATAAATTGTTCTTACTGTTTTAGGAGATGTCTTTTTGGTACCACAATAACTGATGTTGACTTTTCTAAAGTGAAACATCATCATACCTTATCAAGATGACTGATAACTTATTAAAACATTCTGCATAACATGGATGGCCATTCACTCTTCCAATATTTTTAAATAAAACATTAATACATTGATAAAAAGTAATATAAGAATACCTCAATCCAAGAAACAAAAGGTTAAAATGGAAAATAAAATATTTTATTGTTAGACTTACATATCTCAGAGTGTGCAAAAATGGAAGTGAGACAATGAGGTTATTTTTCTTAACCATTTTAAAATGTGACTAGTGCTATCTAAGGCCATTTCTGCATTACAGCTTTGTAGTGCTATTATTCCACTTTCAAAATCCTATGGAATCCTGGGGTTTGCAGTTTAGGGAGAGGCATTTAGAATTCTCAGCCAGAGAGTTCTTTGGCCTCAGTAAACTACAAACTCCAGCATTCCACAGGATTTTGAAAGTGGAATTATAGCACTATAACAGTGTAAGGTGGAAATGGCCTAAGAAAAAGCATTTATTAAAAACCCAGTTCGGTGGCACCATCTCCCACATGCATAAAAACAGCTTAATCTTAGCATGTGCTCTGAAGGTGCCATTCTCTTAGTGATCTTTTCCACATATTTTGCTAATATAATGGATAGAAACAGGGACCTAAATCCCACTGCTAGTTACAATTATGTTGGGCCTATTGAACCAACTGCTGATTGGTAAGTCAACAATACATAAATTCCATTGATTTAATAGCTCTACCTTAGTTTAGCCTTGCAATTTGATTTAGGCTAGGAGAAACATATGAGATGACAGACAACACTACTTGGAACAATGTAACAATGGTCATTTCTGCATTAGCCTGTTATAGTGCTATTATTCAACTTTCAACAACCTATGGAATCCTGGGGTTTGCAGTTTAGGGGTGCGGTGCAGTGCTAGCACAGAAATGGTCAATTGCACTGTTAGCCTACTCAAGGGACACTTGCTAAGTAGGATCCTGGGTTGATAACATGGACTACAATGTTTTGACAGCCACTGCAAAAGTCCGTGTTCCCTCTAATTGGAAAAAAAAATCACTGTGCTTTTACTAGTGATTTTGGATGAGTCCATTAATGACCTGACTAATATACAACATGGCTCAAAACCAGAGATAGATGATTGCCATGAAAAATGGATTTTACTTGCTATTGAATGGAATAACAAACACAGAGATTAAGTGCATCATTATGAAATGTTATGAACTTCCTTTTAATAAAAATGATTTCAAATAAGAAGGAATAATGTGAAATAAGATCAGGAAGCAGTGATGGGATGTGCCTAAGACCTGAACGTGACTTGGCTCCAGGTTATTTGAGGGACTATATTCTCTCATTCAAGTCATCTTTGGAGTCTAATATCTTCTTCTGATCCCATCACTCTCAAAGGCATATTCATTGAGGATACATGAGAAGACTTTCTTGGTGGCTGCTCCCAGTTTGTGGAGCTCCCTTCTCCAAGGAAAACTACTCCAGTCCCCTACATGTGATCCATCCTCTGGTCAGCAAAGACCTCTTATCCTGCTCCATTTTTTATTCAGCTTTTGAGTTTTAATATTGTAAATCACATTTTGCTTTAATATGGTAGCTGGTTCAAATGTATTTTAACAATATAGTATTTTGTGTTTTTATTTGTGTGTTTTTAAAAAATCTTGTTGAGAGATGCCTTGAGTTTCAACTAAGCGGCAGGGCAAAAATCAAATACATAAAATTACATGCATAAATCTTTTATTATGGCCCAGCTCATAATACCATACTTCTTATTATGAGCTAACTCCAAGTATCATATGACACTACTTGTCCTTCTGTATAAAGCAGCTGTTATTAACCAAGTGTCACTTGAAACATCATGTCAATACTCTACCACGAGCCTAGCAAATGACAAGCTATTCAGCCAACCACTAGTCCCAGTGCTGCAGATGTAACATATGTTTGTTGTGGTTAAGACTAGGTCCTTCTAGTACCATACACTATTCACCAACTATACAGGAAATCTTCAACTGACCTTTGGAGTGGAAAGATACTAGAGAAGAGATTTGGCTAGTTAGCTGATACATTCTGTTTTTCCCCAGAGCCATTACAAGATGATGCTTGATCTATCCTTGGCTTTTGATTCATGGCAAACTGGTTGTACTCCCATTGCAAAACTGGAAAAGACAAGGTCATCAGGTATTTAACCGTATCTTGTTTAACCTTATTGGAAGCCTTCTGGGGCCTCATGTATAGAGAAAGATGGGATATAAATGAAATAAAAATAACATAATAAATAAGCAATCAGCATCAAAATGCCTTTACACTAAGCTATGGGTTTTTCATATTTGCAGCTCAGTGTGTAATTCTGATCACTCCCTGTGTTGACAGGCCACCCACTCCATGGCAGAGAACACATCATAGCCATCTATCTGCATGACTACATCAAACCAACATATTTTAATGGACTTCAGAGGATACGCAGTCCCTTTGGGGCCCACAGAGTGGGAAACATAGTTCAAGGTAAGGACCCACCAACCCAAGTGATGCCAATCAGGCATCCACTGAATAGTAGTCTTTGGATCTGATACAATCTGAAGTTAAGTTTTTTTCCAGGATCAAATCTCTTCTGCTGGCAAATTGCCACAGAGTTCAGCCCCTGGTTATAGTAAATCAACCCTGGATTACATTCCTTCTGAGGATAAGTATTTTTTGGAATCTGGCATCATGGCCTGATAAGCCACTGAATGACAGTCCTTTTGGGTTGCTGAGTTTCAGCCATGTGGAGATAGGGCAGTGGAGGCTAGAGAGGTACATACAAGTCCCTGAACCTTTTTTTTTTTTTTGGCACCCAACATATTACAGAGGAAATTATCCTACTGTAGAACATCAGAAGAATGTCACTCACCTACAAAACCCTCTTTTGTTTTTAAAATACAACTCTCTTGCTTATGTGCAGCTGGAGAATCCTCTTCCCAGGGCCATCCTTGTTTTGCAAGGTCTCTCCACGCCAGTGGCAGACCTTGGAGTGGGAGGAGGGGAGGTGGGAGGGGGCGTGGCCATAGTGTGTGTGGGCATGGCCAGTGCGTGCAGGGGCATAGCTATGAGCTGGGACACCCCAAAAACATTGCCACCAGGGGTGAAGCACTCCCCCATCCCCCCATTTCTACACAACTGCTCCACATTCAAGTCTATAAATGCCCCTTTGGGCCCTTGGCATTCCTGAAGTGTATTCCACTTCTTCTTCTCTTGTGTCTTCTCCTTTCCCTTTCACAAGAATGTAGTCTCCTGATTGATACTGCCTTGCATCCTAGAACAATTTTTCTCTTCGCCTGCATTCAGTCAGACCCCTGCTGGAAGGATAAACGATAGTCATTCTCTACTATCTAGCCCTATTTTCCAGCCTCTTTTTAAATTCTTGCTGCAACTATCTGCCACCTTCTTGTCCATACTGAATGTGTACTGCACTGCTGAACCCACAATTTAACCCATCATAGCTGAATATTAAATTGCTGTTTATTATATTTTTCTCAAAAACAGAAAAAACAAAACAAAACACCCAAACCCAACATTTATCGTCTTGAAAAGCTCTGGTTCCATGGCTCCTTGAGGAGCACACTGACACACACTTTTACCCACGATCCCAAATACACCCAATTAGCTCCTTTATATTTTGGTTAGCACGCCAGTCCAAATAGTTTCACCAGACTGAGATCAGGCAATAGAACAGGTCCAGAGCGGGACTGAGAAGAATTTTCCTTGGGCACATTATCTAACTTAAATTCCTACAAAACATTCATGTTCCAGGAAAGTTTATCACCTTAACACAGAGAAGTAGCATGCAGATATACTTTGACAAGCACATCCTGAGCAAGCACAGTAGCCACTACACCAGTCAAAATCAAACGATAAATTTACAGTATTGGATGCATCAGCAGTGACAAGTGTAAGATTTATTGCTGCTACACAGTACAGAGGTGCCTTTGTATACAAAGCTGTTCTATCTATAGAGATGGGCAGAGAAAAGATATTGTAGGGGCTGGTCAGAAGATGACTCATACAACACCCCAGAGTTACTTGATACATTTGTAATACATGGATATATAATGGGATTATAACTGACAGACAGCATGGCAGGACCAATTTACCACATTTGCGTCACATGGGACCTGTCTGTTTTGCTAGCTGATAGCATACAGTGATCATAATCCTATATTAAAACCTTATTTTTCTCTCTTTCCCTTTCCTTTCCTCTCTCTTCCTACAGTCTTTCATTTCCTTTGAAGTGATACACTTGCATCCTTTGTTTCTTAGCTTATTCCTTTTCCAGAGTACTCTGCAAGGATAAAATCATCAAGGGTTAATACATCAAGGTGGAACAGATCAAAATGAGCAGGATGACAAAGAAAACCACCATCACACCTCTCACTTTACACGCCTAGCACTAATCATGCTGTGATCTCAAAAGCCACTGCAGTTAGGCTGAAATAAATATTGGGTAGTGTGTTGCAGTGGAGAAATGAAGTCCTTTCACCAAGCCGGATGTTTCATAGCTGGCTCTTTTATTTGGTAATGGTGGCAAGTCCATTTGCAGAATATGAAAATGTTTGTATCACTACTCACAGAATCCCTCCAGCCAGCATGGTGATCACCCCAAAAGTAACTTTTCCAAGCTTAAAACCAGCCTTCCAGGTGGTCCAGCCATTAAGACTTGTTACCACACTATACACCCCCACTCTGTGGGATGTGCTATTGTCATAATTGAACATATTTATGGCTGACAAACATGCTTGAAAGCACGCTGGCTGTTGCCAGGTCAGGATGACCTCAGACATAATCAGAGCATAAGTTCAAAGAGGATTAAGCAGGAAAACCTGGTGCTAATGAGTTTGTGATAATTCTTTCAATACCTCAGGCTACAAGCACTCCTGCGAACAACAGGAGGCAAAACTGCCCAGGTGAAGCAATTAGGGACTCTACTGTGATCTTATTCTACAGAAACCTCCCCTATTCATCCTACCTGACCAAGATTGAGAGATTGTCAAGACTCCCATCAATGTTTTGTCACCTTGAGTTAAGATAATCAGCCCATTCCAGACTCCCTTGTCAACCCCGTGAGAAAGCAATTACCACTTTGTCCACACACCCTCCTTCAGGATAGGAAATAGGGTATAAAAACCCAAGCTTTGGCCCCACCAAATTGTAGTGTATTGAGCATATTGCATTGCATGGGGTACCTCAGACTCCCATTCCTCAGTGCTACCCTCAGGCATTCTCTGAACAACTCCACTTTGACCTTCTGTTTCAGGACTGGTAATTATCACATTTTCTGCCCTATCTCTCTCTATCCAGCCTTGCTCACCTCACTTTCTGATAGCCTTGTATGGTTCTGATTGTAAGAGTGTCTGATTTCTTGTGTGTTTGTTAATTCCAAATAAAATACTTTGTTTAACTTTCAACTGGAGTCCTCTCTACAGTTAGTACTAGTATACACAAGGTGAACAGATCCTGCTGTTACCCTCCTTTCACAGGCTTCTTTTGATCTATAATTCCCCCAGATTCTAAGGAGACACTGGCATTGGGGGTGGACCTCAAGGCCACCTCCCTTTTATGGAAACAGGCTTGCCTTAATTCAATTTATTGTTTTTTTTTAAAAAAGCATGCACATGAAAAGTTTATACATTTTAGTCTGCAATAAATTAAAGTTTGGAAGGGAGAGTTATCTATATGAAAAGAACATCAAAAGAAAATTAGAAATTTAGAAAGAGTGAAGACAGTGCTGAAATATCAGTGAGTTGTAGAATCAATTTTGTTGTCCTTTAAACCACAAATAAACTATAATTAGTAGTTAATTATAAGTTGTAGTTGATATCCAAATGCCCTTTCATGAAGATCTGTAACCATTACTGAAGATTTAAAAAAAGTTGGTGAAGTTCTCTATAATACTATTTATAGTCTTTGATATTACTGTTGTTGCTTTACCTGTATCTTAAATTATGTCTGCTCAGTGAGCATTAGTGTGGTTCACTGGTGGTGCTACTGAACTTCTACTCTGAAAGAAACTTGACATGGGAGGCCAAATTGCACAATTTTCATTTTGACATAATAGCACAGAATTGCAAACAACTGAAAAATCATTAGCAAGATGTGACAAATATCCCAGTATATGAAATCATGGTTCTGCACTGATACATTTTTTTATTTGCTGGATGTTAGTACCCTATATTATTAATAACTCATAAAATTCATGATAGCTTTAGTAAAAACAAAGGTTTCAGCTTTCAAGTTACCTACATGTTGAATGTAGATATTACCTTCAAATTTTCACAGCTATGCGATCAGACTGAAGGAGGCTATTGAAGATCAGGCTAACATAGCTAACAAGCCATTGCTCCTATTAATAGAACAGAGCCCCTTTTGCAATGTCAACTGTAATATTAATCCTTGTTTCAAATCATACAGTCTCAAATATCAGCTGCAACTACTTGGACTGGTCTCTTTTGGTTTATATCAGAGAACCCAATGGAGTCTTTTGAAGAACTTGGTCATATTAGCAAAGAGAACTTATTAGAAGTTCCTACTTTAAATGATTCTCTCTCAGAAGATGAAGATGTTAAAGCTACGCATCAACATCGTTTCTCCCCCAGCCCTCGAAGGCGGAATTCAGATTCTTCCGAAGAAATGGAAGCAGAAGCCCCGTCTACCATTACAAGAAAAGTTTCATTTGCCGATGCATTTGGCTTTGACCTCGTATCTGTTAAGGAGTTTGATACCTGGGATCTTCAAAATTCAGCACCAAATGATGACTTAGAAGATGAAGATGAGCCTGTGGAGGAATTCTATTTAACTCCACTGTTTACCCCACCCACCACACAAGAAGAACTTTTGCAAAAAGTGCGAGCACAGAAAATATGTTTAGAGTCTGTAGAGTTGCTACCAGGGATAACATGTATGAAGGGCATAATTCGTGTTCTGAATGTATCCTTTGAAAAGCTGGTGTATGTTCGAATGTCTCTGGACAATTGGCTGACTTATTATGACATTTTAGGAGATTATGTGCCTAATTCTTGTGATGGTGAGACTGACCAGTTCTTGTTCAAGATTTCATTGGTTCCTCCATATCAGAGAGATGGTGCAAAGATTGAATTTTGTATACGTTACGAGACATCTGTAGGAATATTTTGGGCAAACAATGACAACAAGAATTATATTTTGATCTGCCATAAAAAGGAAACCACATCAGCGCCACCACAACCATTGGAGAATAATCCACTCCAAGAAGAAGTTACAGATAAACTTATCAAAGGCTGCTTAAAGGCAACAGCAAGCAGGTGAGGCTGCATCTGACCCTTTGCTTACCTTTTTTTCCCCTTGTAAAACTTCTTGTTACAGTTTCCAAAAATATCTTTCTCATCTCCCCAAAGAAGGAGATTCTCTTAATTACTGTTCAGTCATTAATTCTTCCCCCTGCTCTTTTTCCTACTTCCTGCTTTCCTGCTTCTCTGTTAGATTAAAGAAAAGGTAGATAATTACAATGAATTATTGAAAGATTTCTGAGCTAATGGGTTTATGCTAGGGAAAATATTACCAAGCTAAAAAGTCTCAAAGTGGCATGAAAGCCATACAGGTAAATATACACAGATGAATCAGCACATTGGGAGAGGCATTGTTTATTCACTCATTCATTCAATTTATACCCTGCTTTTCTCCTGGCCTGGGATCCAGATGAGCTTTCAGTGATTTAAAATAGAATTTTAACTAATGTCTTATTTTACAATTATTAAGAACAATTAAGTAACAATTCTATTGAGTAACAATTTTGTTGAAAAATGCATGGATTAAAAATAGTTTAAAATACAATGAAAACATAATTGACAAAACATAAGATGAAAACACAGCATGCCACTGGCTTTCTTTTAAAAAAATATTTTTATTGAACACATCTAGTAAATATAAAACAACATATAAGGGGACAGCACATCAACATATCTACTGACTAAACTAAACAAGTAAACAACTAACAAAGTACACACATTACAACAGCTACAACAACTCAAAGAGAGGTAATAAGGCCACACATTTGACTTCTTGGAAAAAAGATACCAGTAAAAAGTTATTATAATTCTTCTAAGTTCTGTCAATATCCATACCTAACTGATCATCTTAATAATGTAATATTATAATTGTATAGAATTGAAACAACATTTATACTTATAAAATAGTTGATCTACTTGTTGTTATTGTTATCTTCAAGTGGTTTCTTATGGTGACTCTAAGGCGACCCTATCACAGGTTTTTCTGGGACTGAGAGAGTGTGATGTGCCCAAGGTCAGCCAGTGGGTTTCCATGGCCAAATGGGGAATTGAACCTTGGTCTCCAGGATTGTAGTCCAGTGCTCAAACCAATATACCACACTTTCTTAGAGATTCAAAACAATGTTCTGCAATTAAAATTCTTTTTTTTGTTTGTTTAAAAGTTAGTAACTGCTCTTAAATTTATTATAACCTTCTCTCATTGGTTCTTAAATTCCTTCAAAGAGCTTTCTTTAATTAACATCATCAGTTTATCCATCTCAGCCATGCATACCATTTTAAATACTCTTATGCTGTATGAATAAGATATTCCACCCCATTCTGCTAACCCTACCATATTGAAGGAAGAATGTCTCAAGGGGGACTATGCCCACCTTGGCTAAATGTCAATTACAATTCTCACAATGTCTTACATGATCATGGGGAAAACTGTGACTACATTCAGACAAACAAAATTACAGCCTCCTGTACAACCTTACAGAGCTTCCTACTCAGTGTGGGGAGTTTAGGACCTGGAGAAACCAGCATGTGTGAGATGGCAGCCCCTCCAAACTTAGTAATTTTGAATGCCTACATAGTAGGCTAATGATTGTTTTAGTGCTATTATATCGCTTTAAACATCCTGTGGGATTCTGAGGTTTGTAGTTTATTGAGGCCAAAAAGTTCTCTGGTTGAGAATTCTGAATGTCCCTCCCTAAACTGCAAACCCCAGGATTCCATAGGATGTTGAAAGTGGAATCATAGCACTATAACAGTGTTATAACAGTAGAAAGGCCCTTAGACAGATGCAATTTCACTGTGTTCTAGAAGTCTGGCTACAACCCTGCTGTGTAGTTATACAAGTCCTAAAATGCTTGGTGAATGTTTATGTCTGAAATCAACTGAAATGTTTTAGAAGGCCCAGAAGATTTTAGATGTGGGCAGGTTTCTGAGGTTGAGTGGTTACCTTTGACCGTGGGACCTTGGAGCCTACACCTCCATCTTTTGCAAAAACCTAGTCATCTTGGATTTCCGCTGCACTCCCATGTCATCAAACAATTTTAGGGTTCATGATTGCTAATTTTCCACCATTTTCCCCAAGATTTGTTTTAGGCCCAGATGCAGGGTTCAAAATTGAAAGTTACCACAGTAAGAGGTTGTAGGGGAAAGGGGCTTAGAGATGGTCTAGGAGCAATAGGAGGACACACTAAGGCCTGGAGCAGCCACGTGCATCCAGTGTTTTAAACAAGGTGGATGACACTCATGACTTAGTGGAGCTTCTGGTTATAATTAGTTTGCTGCAGGAGGGCACTTTGGGATGGGAGAAATGATGGGTTAATGTCCATCCATCCAACAACCTATTGTGGCCTGCCAACAAGTTCTTTTGCCATGGAGACCAGTATCTCGCCATCTCTTCTAGACAGTAATGTATCCATGTAGACATTATTGTAATTGCCTAGGGCCTCAGATTGTGAAAGTGCTCTAAATACAAAATGAGAGTGACAACAAGAACAATAGAAACTGAACCTATATTTCTGTTATTTCTGTTTGAATAATATCAATACCAATGCAATGAAACTTCTTAAACTTCTTGTTGTTGTTGTTGTTGTTGTTGTTGTTGTTGTGTGCCTTCAAGTCATTTCTGACTTATGGCAACCCTAGGGTGAAAGTATCATGGAATACTTCTAGGGCTGAGACTGTGTGACATGCCCAAGGTCACCCAGTGGGTTTTCAAAGCCAAGCAAAGAACCAAACTCTGGTCTTCAGAGTCTTAGTCCAACATTTAAACCACTACACCACACTGGGGATCTTAAACCTAGTGGTGTCTTAACCCTTATCTGTCTCTAGATTGGTGACTGGGCAGGTGGGTTCAGGTGGGTCAAGTTTTGGCCTCAGATGTTTCAGGTGATGAGCCTTTAATTAAAGCAACACTGTTAATCTTTTTAAGACTTCTAACATTTTTTACAAAAAAAAATCATAAATAACTTGATGTAAATGGTGAGTGTTCTGAGAAAGGCAAGAACTGAGGGCTGTCAACACCACCACCACCACCATCTACATCATGGACTTTCCTGTCCATTGTTGTTTGATGTTTTGATAGGAAGTCTAGAAAAAATTATTTGTGAAGATGAAATATAGGTTTTTTAATAATATAAATGTTTTCAAGTGTCAAAGAATTACACAGTTGTGAAGCCATGAACCAAGTTCCCCAAATTCTGGAAAAAGCCTTAGTTTAATTACAATACTGTACAAAGCTGCTTTTTCAGTTGCCTTCAGTTGCCCTCAATTGTTTATTACCCCTATTATGAACATCATTTGGCTTGGCAATCTGTTCAGGAACCCACAAAAATGCTGCCCAGTCACCAATCTGGAAGTATCCAGGTGTTTTGATAGGACAGCTGATAGCTGGGCAGGGTTAAATTTGTTCATTTTCTACCAAATTTTCTTTGGGGGGGGGTTGGGATACGGAGAATTTGGTAATCCAGCAGGGGTCTGGGAGGTCACCCAAATCCACTGGAAACCTATGTGGGCACACTTTGCTTTTGAATATCTCCTGTGTATAATTCCTAAATGGCCAGGCTTGTTGCCTTTGGATGATGTCCATTCTATCTGTCAAATACAGGTATACTGAAGTTAACAAAGTAGATGTATTCTCAGGCATTACTTACTATTAGAAAGACCAGGTAATTGAAACCAATGGGGGAGGGGCTAAAAAGATGGGCTCATAAGGGCTCAAGAAGTGATGAAAGCAATAGCTTTCATGTTGGAGATCAAGCAGGTTCCCAGTTCCATTCTCAGCCCATCTCAGTCCTAAAAATATTCCAGTTTAGGATGCTGATAGGAAGCTCATTACCTCATTTGTATGTAGTGAAATGCACAGTGGTATCTTTTATTGCGTCATTTGGGCTGCCACCAAGCAGTGACATAGTTTCTGTTATTCTATATTGTAATTTTGAAATTTACTCTTTTAAAGGAAAGTATATGCAGCTGTTTTATTTTTGTGTATCAGCATAAGTCATTAGTTAATTCTCTGTGGCCCACAATTGTGCATAATTCCATATAGGAATCTCAATAGTACATTTTTTACTTCTGAAATGCTTTGATTTTTTCCCCCAAATAAATTTTAGTCTATATGGTTGTGAAGATGTTTGGAAACATGAAGACAGTGTCTACAAAACCATTACTATCCCTTCTACTACCACTAGTAGTTATGTAGCTGCTACTACTACTTGCTGCTACTACTGCTACTACACTAGGTGATATACAATGAAGAAGAAAAAAAGCATAGTTTTACTCCGAGCCTTCAACTAAATTTGCTTGTAAATTCTGGATTAAAATTTGCCAGCAGATGTACTTAGGGAATAAGGTTTTAGTCTGGCCTTTTCTGTGACATCTTTGTTCTATGCATACAGGCACATAGGATGCTTGCTTCAAAGCAAGTCTCATTGATTTCCCATGTGCAAAGGTATAGGAGTGCAGATTTTAAAGTACAACTCTAAGCATGTCTACTCCAAAGAAGTACCACTGAGTTCAATAGTACTTACTTTTAGATAAGGGGACATACAGGCCCTTTTTGCAGCACCCTCCCATCCCACAATGGGAACGGGAGAAGGACGAGACCACAACAATGCTTCTGCATGACATTGTTGTGGTCCCATCCCCAGACAGCGCAATCATGGATTAAATCGTTGATGAGTTTTTCTCATCAGTGACCCACAATCACACCACCATTGCAGACTTACCTGTCCTGTGAAAGCCACAGAAGTGCAATGTCTGTGCTTGCTGTCACAGCACAGTTTGGGAAAGTACCTGGCTGTGCTGCGGAAGGAAGAAGAGTGACCTTCGTGCTCCCTTCTGCAGGGACCCAGCCAGTGTGGAGGGGAGTGCTGCTGTCATGCTCCCCTCCTGGCAGAGCCACTGGTGGGATCCCCACTGGACAAGTTTGGGAAAAGGTAGTGTGCAGAAAGGGCCAATTGCAGCCTTAGACTTATGATTCAGGAGCAGAGTTATCTACATATGTTACATAGTTATATATAAATCATCTACATATGTTACGTAGGTAAGTTATCTACATATGTTATGGAGTCTCATAAGGGCTGTCCTGCGTACCTTTCATAAATCTCTGAACCTGGTCTCAGTTGTTCTGGGCATGGCTTCTTCACTGCTATCTTGCTCGCTCTGAGGCATGTGTCCATATCACCTATCATTGTTTCCATTTCGTTATGTTGCCTTTTCTTTTGCAGTTAGTCTATACCTTTTTTTAAACAAACACTATAAAATCTAAGACTCTTTCACACTAAACAATTATGATTTAACTTTAACTGCCATGATTCTATCCTATGGAATACTGTGATTGGCAGTTCATGGAGGAGCATGTAGAATTCTCATCCAGTGACACATTGAGCTGCAAATCCCAATATTCCATAGGATGTTGCCAGGACAGTTAAATGGAATCATATCACTTTAACTGGTACTGTGAAAGGTCCCCTGAAATATCTGATTTTGACCAAGGACTGCAAACTGAGGCATGTGATTCAAAACATAAGAATGTATATGCTTCCTTTGATTTGATCATTCATAAGTGCAAAGACCTGCCTCCAGCTGTTACTCACAAATAGATTAGGCCAATTTAATCAGTGGAATTTACACAGGCATTTAGTTACCAAGTTCCCATTGATTTAATAGGCCTACTCTTGTGGATACTAAAAACTAGATTTAGGCCTGTAAGTTCATTTTCTGGAAACAGAACTTTTGTTTGTTTTTTAGCAGCCCTTTGACTGTATCTTGGCAAGCCTTCAGTGGACAAATCTGACAGCTGCTGATCCGTTCTCCATTTAAGAATTTTATCATGTTTTTCTCATTCAAATTATTGTTGAAATTGTCCATTGATTCATAATTTTAAAAAACTTAAAAACTTAAAAAAAAAACAAGGGATAAAACATGGGTCAAAAATTTATACTTCTTTGCATAGTTCAAGGATTGTTGCTATACACTCTAAATTGAAAGAGCACACTGCAATCAGCCTGTGGATTTGGCTAAAGCCTTTTGCTATTATTAGGAAGTGATGATGTTTTTGGTCTTTACCAGCTGAGCAGCTGTTCTTTGCTATGGGAGGACTGGGTTTTACATGTACAGGCTGACAACTGAGCAAACACCACTCCTCAGATTGTCAGACCGTCCTTAATATACTTCACACTGGACCAACAGCTACTGCTAAGTGATTCATAGTGGGTTTTGTTTCTTTTTTTTCCTTTTAGGAGGCAGTCAGAAAAATCCTGAAGGTTTGGGTACTTTTAGGCACTAGACTGGGGTTTTTGAATTACTTTTTAAAAGAATCTTTTTTTTAAAAAAAAATCCCATACTGCTGCCAGCTCAGGAATAAACCTATGCAAGACACAGATAGGAAGGATTTGTATAGTTAATTTACTATCAAAATTCACTATTCAGTCCAGCATCTTGTGGATTGCTTTTAGGCTCAGCTTCATGACTCAGAGTTGTTCAAGCAGCAAAGACCTCTTGGCTGTTTTCTTACTGCCATCTCGTCTCTAGTTTTTATATGAAATTTTACAAAGCAGTCCTAAGTGATGGCAGGGCAGAATTTTAGAGGAGTTGTACTTTTCAAAAACTTGCCATCTGCTTTTGGCCATGGCTATAGGTGTGGATTTTTTCTTTTCTTTTTAAAAAAAGATCACTCAGATCAATAGGCCCAATCCAAGCCCATGTTGGGGGAGCACAGGCATGCTGGGTTTGATAGATGTGATGGGCTGCCCTCACTTCTTCTGTACCAGAGCTGGGAACTGATGAGGGACAAGTAACAAGTTGCTTGGATGGATAAGGTGGGGTAACAAAGCCACATTTTAAAAGCAATGTAATGAATAAAAGAACATTACTTTATTACTGTAGTATATAATTGTTTCTAATTGCTTTCAAAAGTTGGTTTTCAAGGGCATTTTAATCGACAGGACCTTTTAAAGCAGTGGTTCTCAACCTGTGGGTCGCAACCCCCTTGGGAGTCAAATGACCCTTTCACAGGGGTCACCTAAGACCATCAGAAAATATGTATTTCCGATGGTCTTAGGCTCCATTCCCTCCTCAGTGGTGGTGCGCAAGCACGAGCCATGCACTCGCGTCCTCCTGCCCCCTTTGGCAGGAGCACGTGCGGCCACAGCGTTGCCACAGCAGGAGTGGAGGTGTGCAAGTGCGAGTCACGCACTCGAGTCCTCCTGCCCCCTGTTCAGAAGGGACTGAAATTGCTCCCCTTCTCCGCTACAGAGAGAACCTCCCGTCTGACAGGCTGGCTTGGGGGGGGGCGGCAGCACAGGGGGCAGGCCCCCTCCTCGCCATGGCCCCTCCCCCACTCACCATGGAGGGGGGCGCTGCGGAAGGGCCGGGGGGCCGCAAGGTGGTGCTTTTCCGGGGGGGCAAGCTCCGCCCGGCGCAAAAGACAAAGGCGCTGGGATTCCTCCCCCCCCGGCCAGGGTCCACACTCTGGAAACTTTTCCCACATGCCCCCCCAGTGGAAACGAGAGCGAAGCAGAAACAGAGCCCAGGGGGGTCTCGGAGTTTTTTCCCAGGGGAGACATACAGCTCCTCTTTCTCTCCCTGCCCACCCCCCTCTGTTCCTGGCCGGCGAGGCAACCTTTGCCGGGGGGGGGGAGGCATTGTAAATAATAAATAAATAATTTTATGGTTGGGGGTCACCACAACATGAGGAACTGTATTAAAGGGTCATGGCATTAGGAAGGTTGAGAACCACTGTTTTAAAGTATTATGTCATTCTCTTAACAATTCTAAGGATTTTTCCTCCTTCAAAAAAAGTCAAGGAAAAGAATAGAAAAGTAATGAGTAGTGCAACAAATAGCATAATGAGGTACTAGTTTTCATCACTGCAACAAGTAACATCAACGGGTTACTTTTAAAATGCTGTAACAAGTAACAAAGTAAGAAAAGAAATGAATTACTTTTAAGAAGTAACTTTCCGAACTCTGACCTCTACAGTTACCCTGGATTACCCCCTGTAGGCTCTTGCTGGTATCACAATCAGTACTTCCAGGATCTCCATACCAGCAGAGTTTCTGCAGGTCTACTGGGGGCCTCCAAGGAAGATGTGGTGCCTCCCCTCAGGATCACTGGTGATGGGGTCCTTACACTCCTACCTGATAACCCACAGTCCTTCCCAAAGGAGATAAAATGGCTCTGCCTTCATTATCACTGCCTTTTCACTGTCTTCAGACAAGATCTACACTTTTGACCAATTGGCATCAGCATCTGCCTGTACAGAAAAAATTTGCAAACATTTTTGCAACGTCCTACGAGTTTAAGAAATGCTTGGGATGTGAGAGAATTTGAGAGGAGGCAGGCATTCTTTCTCAGCCTGTTCTTAGCCTACTAAATAGATTAAATACTAAATACCCCACTGTACTTAAGATGACTTTAGAAAAGATAAAGTGCTATGGAAAAGTTTCTTTTTTTGGCTGACGGTTTGGGATTTTGGGTGTTGTCATGCAAAAATGTAAATTCTTCCAATTCTAGGTTTAAAGCAACAACACTGTACATTGCAACAATTTACTTCATTATTTTCATGCTTTAAAAGATATCACTGAGCTCTTTCAGTATTGTTCTCCATCTTTAACAGTTTATACAACACAATAGTCAAATCTACAGAACTGAATGAGACTTAAACAATTATACGCACTTCATCTGAACTTGATCTCCACCAAGTTCAAGTTGCACGGAGGTTATTCCAAGTAAGTGTGCATGGGATCCCTAAGCTCTAATTTAGTGAGTCTTCCTTCTGTATAAACACACATGGGACTGGGATACAAGTTAGCAGTCAAACCTAATAGCAGATAAATGCAAACATGCAAAGTTTTGAAGACGCAGATATCAGAGGCAATACTTGTCGAGAAGCCAGAATCTGAAATGGAAGAGCTTTGTATAGGCCTTAATGCTGCTGTACAGCACAATACAGTGGTGTTTAATGATCAAGAAAAGGACAAAACTGTATCTTGAAATCTTCTGCCAGCAGCTGGAAAAGGAAGGGTTTTCTGCTCATCTGATCTTGGCCATAGTTCATAGAAAGCAGCAACAGAAGCAGTGGGTGAGAACATGATGCATGGCACTCCCTGTTCCCTGCCCCCCCCCAATCCCCACTAGGCTTAGACCTTCAATCAGCTTTGTAACTGTGAATGTAAAAATGTGCATTTGGCCAGAACGGTCATTTGCATTACAAAGGGCTCTCCTTCACTTTCCCTTGGATACCAGAACAATGATCAGACACCAAAATAAACAGTAAGAAGGAGTTCAAAAGCACATTTAAATGTGCGGGGGGGGGAAGGCCCAAGCATGGGCTGTTGAGGCCATCTGAAAGTCTGAGTCAGTTGGCATTCAATGGTGTGTAATTGGCTACAGCTGGGAGGGAAGCACTGGCATTATCAGGCAACGGCTTTGTCAGACCAGCACAACTATACACTATCCATAAGGACTGGACTTAGCTCTTTATTTATCAGGCTGCCAAACCTGCAGCTGCCCAGTTTATACCTTTCTGCCACAAGGAGAGTTAGACTTTCTGAAGCCCCCAGTTCATTACTTATTTATCATTATTTATTATTTTGTACTATTTTGTACTTGGAATTGCAGTAAGTATTGGTGTGTCATGGTGATGTATTTGCTAAGCACTTTGCTGGTAAAATTGCTTGCATTCCTGATATCTGCAACTCTCCATTGAGAATAGAGTCTAGGATGGTGACTGAGGCAGCTGCTTGCCTGTTTTTAATAGAGGGTACATATATTGTTCAACCTGATTAAAATCAACAAGTTCCTTGGAGGAGCGAGGCCAACCATTTGCTTGTTGTAAGTCCCTCCATCCTGGTTCATGAGACTGGAGTTGGCAGAATGGAACTGGCTAAGTTGGGGATGGAGATTATAAATATTTCTTTGAAAGAGGGTTGGGTTTCATCTCCTTTGAAATAAGCTCTTGTGAAACTATTGCTGAAGAAACCATTACTGCTGGATTCAACTGTCCTAGGTAACTATGGTGAAATTTCCAATCTTCTTTCTATGAAAAGTATTTGTATCATTTCCTGTCTAGGTTCAGACTTAGATTCGGGCTAGAAAAAGCCTTGGGTCTTGGTGGATGGCCTATGTCACAAACTGGATAAGAGGAATAATTATCTATTGGTTCTCTTAGATCTGTCAGCAACATTTGATAGCATCAGCCTTAGGACACTATTTTGATATGGTTCCAGCTCAACATGGCTGAATACTTCCAGAAGGTCATAGCAGAGAATTACTGCATGTTGCCTTGATTATTTCCTTATGAGTTTCTAAGGGACGTATTTTGTTCCCTCTGTTTTATAAACATCTACCTTAAACCCATGGGAGAGAATATTGGAGGACTGAATCTCGTCAGTACACTGATGAGACTCAGGACTCTTTCTCTTCTCAACTGATGCCAAGGATGTTGTGGGAGTCCTGAATCATTGTGTGGATGCAGCGAGGGATAGGATTTAGGGTAATATGTTCAAATTCAAGATGATGTTTTGTAGGTCAGCAGAAGGCAAGTTTGGCAAATACAGCCTGTTTTGGATGGAGTTGCACTCACCCTGAATGACCAGGTTCACAGCTTTGGGATGTTTTTGGACCCAGCATTGCTCCCAGAAGACTGAGGCACTGTGACCAGGAGTACTTTGCCTGATTTCAGCTGGTATGCCAGTTGTGCTTCTTCCTGAAGCAGGTGGACATGGCCATAATGACCCATGTCTTCATCACTTCACACTTGAAGTAGAGCACTCTATATGGAGCACTATATGGAGCACCACAGAACACTCTATATGGAACTGCTCTTGAAGAGTGTTCAGAAACCATAGCTGGTGAAAAATGGGCATAGCAGTTGGATTTGGGCATAACAACGCACGTCTTCATCACTTCACACTTGCAGTAGATTACTACAGAGCACTCTATATGGAGCTGCTCTTGAAGAGTATTCAGAAACCATAGCTGGTGAAAAAGTGACACCTGAACTCTTATATGCTATACAGTTTATAGAATATATAATACCAATCTTACGTTAGTTATAATTTTTTACTTAGCCCAATTCAAAATGCCAGTTCTAAGCTTTATAAGTCTCCTGGATCTCCAAATTTCCCAGTTTTCATCAGAGCCCTAGTTTTATGTGACATCAGGAATGCCCTGAATGGCTAGGTTAGACTTGCTGCATCTCTGGCTGAGGTTTGGATCAAGAGACACATCATAAAGCTCTGTACCGGCAGAACTACAAAACAATTCCCTTCTCATCTCCCCGTTCCCCACTTTCAGCTGCTGAACCCTCCTCAGCATGGTCATTTACAAGCTGGTGAACGTGAAGGGTGGCAGTGCAGTAGCTTCCAGGTGTGCTTGTATAGGGCACACAATGACAAGGCATCCTTTGGGATGCCTCAAAGGTCCTGGGGGACAGTGTCAGTGTTGTACATCCAGCTATAGGAACATAGCTAGCTGTTTCTCTGTCACTCTACTGCTCTTTACCTGCCCTCAAACTGTGGTAGAAACTAAAAAGTGAGTTGGATCATTGTAACTAGATCTCTAAAGAGTTCTGACTTCCACAGTGACAAAGAAGACTCACTAAGTGTAAATTGGACTAACAGCTATGTAAATCACTAACAGGATGCTAACCTATATGTAGTTTTTTTATGGACTGTGAAAACTCTTTTTCCTGCATTGACACCCAATAATTCTGCTTTTGGATTTGCTTTTTTTTTTAAAAAAAAAAAGATTGTTCTATGCTGCTTTCAATTATAAAATACAATTTATGAGTCACTTTTTGAACGCTTGTAGGATGAAAAATGATTCATACTATTTTTAACAAATGCATAAACAAATACTATTTGAAAAGACAAGATTTAAAGATCCATACACATAATTCTCTGGAAGTTTCCATTACTCAGGATATAAGGGATTTTTTTTTTTAAAAAAAAACATGACTATGATGTTTTCTAAGCCAACCACAAAATACCTATGTTTACATTTTCAGCCTGTTTTTTATGTCATCAGATGTCAGTATATGTCATTGGAGCAAATACACTCACTAGAATTACAAGTAAAATGGATTTGAGGAAGTAAGATTGCTTTCTAATTCGGGTGCTGTTGACCTTGCATTTTGAGCTGTTGGTGCAGACAGACAAAAAAAGTCCAGTATCTCTGATAATATTCATGTAAAATAATAAAATAGAAAAAAAAAGCAGAATGAAGAACAGGATCTGGGCAACTCAAGATGGAGAGCAAAATGAGTCTGGTTTTTGAATGCTTGTGTGCCCAATGAGGCAAACAGGATCAATCAGTTCAGTGCAAGGCTTCTCCATTCCCTTCTCAGGCTACGAAACAAGGTCAAAGTTTGCTCTGGGTAATGGAAATTTTGCAGAGTATACATTTTAGCAGGAAATGAATTCTTTCTCCATAGCAAATTGGTGTGTCTAACGTGTTGCCTGTAACCAGTGGCTGAAAGCAGGTCTTGCATAATGACCTAAATGTTTAAACGAAACCATGCATTTTGATCAACATGTGGGGGAAAGGTCCAAAATTTCACTTTTCTTACCTCAGTAGTGCCCCGGATATGAACAGATGTGCATAGGTAGCCGATATATTGCATAATTTGAATGTACTATATGGAATGCAAGAAGGAACTAAGTAAAAAAAATGAAGTGAACTTTTGAGATAATGCAATGTTTATTTTAAAAAATTCCACTAGGAATTCATGTAATGATGAATGAGAGTTGAGCTGTATACCAACACTCTGTTGGCTCTGGCAAAATAAGTGGTGGGGGAGAATGTGAGTTTTAAAACAATTAGGAGAAATGCAGCTTTGAAAATAATCTGACAGTTGGAAAAGTGACATGAAATATAGCAAATGACTGATCATACTGTATAATGATATGCAATAACTATTGAGAAGGTTGTATGTAGCAGTTGTTTTAAGTAATAATGCAAATCTAGGTATTTTAACATTTGAAGCCCAGTAGTCTTTTGGAATCAGGGACAACCTAGCAGATGAAAATTGACTTTTATTCTTCAATCTGTTTATCTAGAATTTGTTGAATATCATTTTTAATTGCTGTGTTAGTTGTACTTTATCTGTCCAACATATAAAGGGCTAGTAATTTTTTTCAGTGCTGATATTCTTTAGAACTTAGCAAATACTGCAATTAACTTCAAGCCTTTCTGCAAAAACATGATGGCTAGAATACTGCTATTTTTAATGAAACGTGAACTTTAGAGGATTACAATTAAGTTGCCACTCATCATCCTCAAAAGTCAGATTTCACCATTTATAACATGGTAGCATATTTCTGTAACCCCAGGCTGTGACTAAAATTAATTGGTGCATATCTAGCAAAGAAAATCAAGAAATTAATAATACACAGTCCTACGTGAAGGATTTCCATGGACTGCCTCTGACTTGGGCATAAAAATAGTTTGCAACCACATTCCTTTCTAAAATGTCAGGCACATTGGCTGAATCTAAGTTTTCACAATCTCACTGTGTCAGAGATTCTCCCATCCAATGCTATATTCATTGCACCATACAATTATTCTTTATTTATACTGCAATTGCTCAGAAATTGGTGCCCACTAACAATGAAATCTCACTCAAGTCAGACCACTGATCAGTCCAGTTCAGTATTGTTTATTCTGACTGGCAGTAACTCTCTACAGTTTCAGACATGGGTCTTTCCAAGCACTACTCAGAAACACTGGGGAATGAACCTGAGACCCTTTGCATGGCAAGTAAGGCTTTGTCTCCTAAGATGTATTTCCAATAACAAGGCAGTAATTATTTCTCATACATTCTTCCCATGGCTTCAGCATACAAGTTGCTGATAGTCTGAGGCACAGAGGAGGCCCACGGGATATCTAGGAGTATTCCACCCATTTTTGTAACCCACTGAGATCACTCATCACTCATGTTCCAACCATGAAAAACCATTGGCCCTTTTCACATGCAGTTTTTTTTTTGCGTGAGGGTCCCTTGAGCATTGCGTGAATGGGAGCGTTGGTCCGTACGATGCACTCCCACTCATGCGACGCTCATGAGCCTAAAGCGGGACGCGCGTGCATTTTTATTTTCGGCTCTAAGCCGAAAATACTCTGCGGTCGAGCAATGCTTGCAGGGCCCTTGCACACTTACCTGCATGCGGTGCTCAGAACAAGCTGGCCCGGTTGCGCTTCCTCCCCCAGTGCAGCCTACAGCTCCCAGGCTGCGCTGTGAAAGGAAGGTGCGGGGCACTAGTGCGATGGTCGCGCAACTGGCAAGCTGCTGCGGGAGGCAGAAGGTCTACCGTGAGCGGCTCACGCAAACGGCTGATCATGTGAGTGCCGCTCCCCACTGCCGCGACGAAGGTAAGGTGCGAAAAGGGCCATAGTCCTAGCACCATCCAGGAACAATGATTTATCTCTGAAGCATTTTCTTGCTGGAAATGTTGTTTGCAGGTGCTTTTTAAAAAAGAAGAGAATTTCCAATCACTTATGTTTAAAACAACAACTCCTACTACTACACATTTTTGGTAGGGGTGTGGCCTGTGACGGATGGCAAAAATGCCCACTGACTCACTGATGCTCTAAAAAGTTGACAAACAAGTAGAAGAAAGGTCACTGTTATAGCTGGAGAGAGATTTATCATTCTAGAAAGAGATGGATTGCTTCCTTTTTGTTTCATCTTTCAACAAGTAACGCAGGCTGCACTAAAACCACTAGTCCTTGGGGAAACTCAAATGCTACTTACTTCTGAGTAAACCCATATAGAATTGCACTGATAGATGATTATTATTGTATTAGTTGCTTCATTCCATAAGCAAAATGACTAGACACAAAAAATATCAGGACTCACAGGTCTTTAACTCTTATTTTATAGTGATGTGGCAGCGGCAGGATGCAGGGGAAACTATACCACTGTAAAATCACAAGCTAAAGGGCTGTGAGTCCTGATATTTTTTGTGTCTAGTCATTTTGCTTATGAAATGAAACAACTAATACAATAATATACAAAATGTTATGATGATGGGGATGCATGAATACCATATGGTATCATTTTGCTTTATGGGCACCAATTCCATCGGGGGCCCTTAAACTTCACAATTGTAGCACCATCATTCAACTTCCAACCACCCTGACTGCATCTTACAGAATCCCTGAGTTTTTAGTTTGGCAAGGTACTAAAGCTCTCTGGCTAAGAATACTAAATGGAACCACAACAGTAACAGTGGAATCGTAGTACTTCAATTGTTTACTGTGAAAACATTCTACAACTAGATGCTACATTTAGCAATCTTGGGTTGTTATAAATTTCTTCTCTCTGCATGTGACTATGAAACTGAAAATAGCACCAGAGCTGATCCAGGCTAAGCCGATAGTCCTTCGTCCCACAGTGAGATGGGTTGCCTTCCCCAGGGTCATTTTTCTAGCTGAAAATTGCCCTCCTCTTATAACTGTTTTCTGCCCCCTGAAGTTACCACTTTAGAAAATGATCTTTCTTATGTGAAATTATCCTAATCGAAGTCCTGCTATATTTTTAAAATAAAAACATTCCTGGGATATATGATCACATGATCATGCATTTCCTGCTTTTTTTTGTCCAAATCCCAGTGAAACTAGAGAAAGAAGCAAGTTGCAACAAACTCAGTTCCCACTACTTTCAATTGGGGCATATGAAAACATTTATCTGGGTTGGGGTCTAACAGAACACTTCTTCTAATCTGTGTTATTTATTCTGAGCTTCAGGATAGGGCATCAGCTGCTACAATATTCATGTACATGTTTAGTTGAGAGAATTGTCCAAAAATATTTGTGCTCCTTCAGCTTCTCTGAGTAGAAATTTTTCCTTTGAGACTTGAGACAGACATGGTTGAGTTTTTAAAATTTGATCATCGAAGGGCACATCAAGGACAGCCTCCAGCTGACGTCTTCCCTTGACTGCCATATATCTTTGATATTTCACCTGCCATCTCTTCACATAAATAACCTGACAGTCTCCAGCTAGGGAATAAGACATAACACAGTGGAAAGCAAGAACTCATGAGCTAGCTGAGTGGTGGAACCAATTTCGTACTTATGCCATAAGAACAGGACTCCACTGCGACTTGCCACACAGATTTGAAACTCAGCCATTTCTCTTTTCAATTGTAAAGGAAACTTTTACGGAAATCATGTTCAAGTCATTTTTTGTTTTTAAGAGAAATAGCATACTTTCTTGAGGATATTGAAGACAATTCCTATGTCAATGCACAAAAAAATAAAAAAAATAGCATTAATAACATTTTCATGACACATTTCTTCAGTTTTCTTGTTATAGGTCTCATACACATTTGTATACTCATAGACTGGCTAATTGTGTGAATTATCTGAGTGTGCTACAAAACTAGAGGTCAATAGAACACTTTCAAGCTTTTTCACCCTCAACAAGAAAGGATATCTTGGTGTAGAACAAGAAAGCGATCAATTGCAGTGAGATTTTTCACAATTTATGATTGGTTTGCCAAAAAAAATCATAACGAAAACAACATCAATTGCGTTAAAAATTATTTCCCACAAAACCAAGTTTTCCCACCAAAAAAAAGATTTTTTGTTGCACAAACAGTTAGATTTTCTATAGCAAACACATTTGAGCAAACCCAGTTTTTTTTCCCTTAAAAACCCTAAGTGTGGTAAATCATTGAAGAGTGTGGATAAACCCTCGCAACCTCACAAAATTTTTGAAATTCCTTTTTCAGTGGGAGAGTGAAATGAGCACAGATTTGCATTCCTGCACAAAACTAATTAACAAAACCTGAATCATAGTGCCCAAACAATCTATTAGGACAACATTTCAGCTCCTACTTGGAAGATACAAACTAGGCAAGGTCTTTGGACTGATTTCTACTGCTTAATTTATTGTAGAGTCAAAAATTGTTTCTGACCAATAAAAAAGCTGTGTAATTTAAATGCAACAGTTCTACATCATATCCATTGCCCTGTCAAACCTCCACAACATCCTGCTAGCCTGATTAGATAACTGACAGATGAATATCTTGCTAAGTAGCTATCATATTGCTGTGTGTTGAGCGGCAAATATACTTCTCTTCCCTCATTTGCTTATAGTAACTAAGACAAAACTGGGTGAGACCACCTTCAAAGTCAGTTTTCCCATTGTCTTGATGCCCAAGGTTTGGTAGGCTGGGAGCCAGAAGGAAAGTGTCCCTCTTTCCAGTGGAGTAGCCAACATACAACAAAAACAAAAGAAAGTCTTATGATATCTTATCTTAAAAGCCAAGGTGTTTATTATGGCACAGCTTGCAAAGACCATAGTGCACTTCATCTAACTCATGAAAGTTTACGCCACAACAAATTGTTAGTCTTTAAGATCCCATAAGACACCTGCTTGCTGTTTTTTCTCTCTGTCTTTCAACTTCTGAAATTTCAGTTTGAAAATGAGAAGCTTTCTCCTTGATAAGAAGGGTAAGGTCAGAAATCACTCATCTGAAGCTACTGTGTGCCTAATGGCTCTGTTTCAATTGCACACATATTGATGGTTTTCCTTCGCCTATTAACTTTTTAACAGCACAGTCATTTTCATGTTTACTCAGATAGAAGTTTCAATGTGTTCAGTAGAGGTTACTGGTAAGCAAGTCCTGCAGAGAACTATAACTTAAATCTTAGAACAAAGTAAATATATTTAGAATTATCATCTTTTTTTAATGGCTTTTTATCAGCGTGTTCTACCAAAAAAATAAAAAATAAAAATAAAATAATAATCTGGGGTGGGGGAATCAGACTCTAATGTATTTTTAAAACCTCAGTGTTCTGCATACTTGCTCCAGAGACATTCAAGTAACACTACTGGCTTGAAAATAAGTGAGGATATAAAGCATCTTCATAGGGCTACATCCATAGGCATTGGAAGATATTTCAGGCTTTTCAAGGTAGATATAAGGTCTAGGCTTGATCAAACTTCAGTGTAAAGCAAATACTCTCTGTTATTAAAGGTGTGGTCAAACTCCTTCAGCATTAAAAATGTCCAAAAGACTTTTGTGGTTTTGCATTGGAATAAATGGCATGATGTAAGTGGTTTTACTTTCTTGGGGGTTGCATGAGGGTACTATCATGTTCAGGGTCACACAAGTCCTGTTACATTGTGCAACTGGTTACATTATCTAGGAGGTTCTGTCAGTACAATACTTAGTGATGGATGGGCAGTTAGATCAAATATTCAGTGATGGGAGATTGCATAGCTTACCTCCTATGCAAGACTGGTTCCACTTTGATGTCAAGCAGTAATTTCAGTGCCCATGCATTAGTGTAATTTTATCCTATTCAACAAGAGCTCAGCAAGTTCTGCTAACTTTTCTGTGGCTTTGGACCAGAATGCATCCGTCCTGAATTTGTTTTTTCTATCATAGAATAGCATGAAAAAATAAAAACAAAACAAAACAAAAAAGAAAATTAAGGACCCAAAGAGTAAAAGGAAACAGTTGACAAACAGCTGGAAACAGTAGGCCTTTGCTCTGATCTAGCCTGAATTTTCTTATGTTCTTAAGATGTCTGATCCTAATGGAAAGGGCTGGTGGATGGACTTGGTGTGATGTGTATATTTTTGTGTAAGTTAGATGCTTTATATCTATGATTTTTAAATTGCTGCCATAATACCCTGAGCATTCAGGAGTGATAGTAGAATTATAGACTAGCATCCTATTGATGACATACAGAGGCATTTTTAGCTGTGTATGTTTCCTTTCGGCCTTGTGGAAGGAGAGTATCCCATGCCTTCTACAAAAAAACACTCACCCCAATGGGAAGCAATGTCCATCACCTTGGGCACTGGTTGGATATGGGGGTACCCCAAGTATTGTTTGAGCTGCTCTTGAATGTAAAGGTAACAAGGAACAGCATTGTGCTGAGGGCAGGAGCTCTTCATTTTTGTATGTCTGTTCAAGAGCAGCCAGAACAATCCAAGTTCTCCCCTGCAGTTGATCAGTAACTGGCATGGTGGTGCTTCACAAAGCAGTTCACTCAGCTGTTGTTGTGCACTAAGGAACACGTCTGGGCAGACAGCACAGCCTCCATCGCTTCCAACATGCTTCTTCTTTATGGGTCATAACCAGCATAATCCCAGCCTGATGTAGGATTCACCCTCCCCACCCAAAATCTACAGCTTTTTGAGCCTCTCATGCAGTAGGAATCATAGTCCAAAATGTAATTTTCCCAAGTTCTCATTTCCCCTTAACATCTAACCCTTGATACTGAACCATTTAGAAAAAAAACTATCTTTTTTGGGTTTAAACTAATTGCTTCTGTCAGTAGAAAGGGGTAAATTCTGATATGCCTTTAAATTTTTTGAAAACTGGCAATGTAAGACTCTTTCAGGTAGAAGCATTTGCAAGTGTCAAATTGAAACAGTTCTTTTCCCAGCTCTTGAAAAGCCACATGGAGTGAGGGTGGGGAGTGCCAATCCCTGCTAGTCCATGCCAATTAGCAAGATCCGTTTTTGCCACAGAGTCATGCTTCTGCCAAAATGCTGCCTGCAAGAGGGAACGATGTTGATTCCTTGGTCAACCACTGTGATCTTGGCAGTGTAAGAAATATATCTTGCAGAGTCACCCATTTAAAACCTATTTCCTGGGTTCGTTCATATTGCTGGCAAACTTGTCTTAAGCTGAGTAACCAAAGTAGGAAAGGCTTGCTGAGGAACTGAGCTTGTGACAAATCTTTGAGATGACCTTGTCACCAAGAGCAAAACTGTAAATCATTTTGACTTATGCGTCAAAATGTTTAGGAGAGCTGGCTGTCACTTGATATAGTGAAATGATTACTCAGGAATAAGCTTATTCCTATAGACATGAAGGGGCCTGGATTTCCTTATCCACCCTATGACTTTGGCGCTTTGACCGCAAATATATATGCATGGAAGTGCTAAAGTACAGGCTGGTATGCTAGCTCAGTGATACCCTGTACCTATACTTATACAAAGTAGTAACATCCTGACTACTGCCACAACCTATGATTCTGGAACTGTGCATCTGAGGTGTATCTGAACTCTGTGGATGGGTTTATTTTAGTATATTTTCATTTATTCCTACACAACATTTTATATATGTTACTTCAGTATAGTATTTGAGGCTTGTTGCTATCCCTGCATTTAATACTTAGCCACTTGGTTGAGTTAGCATATCATCAAGAGATCACAGTCTGAAGCAAAGAGGATAATCATGACATTATTAAGGTATTATTGTTGTTTGGTGCATCTTAACATTATTGGCTGGTTTAGTGGCTCGTAAGAACAGGGCTTAAGATGTATTTTATGCTAAGAGGTTAAAACAGCAGTGCTCACGAGAACACATCAAGAAGCGCTGAGGAGTCTGAAACCAGAGGGCCTAATTGTTAAATCTCAGGGATCATGACCAGAGAATGCAAGATTTCTTCTTTTTAGATATTGTTAAGCACTCTTGGTGATGCTTAAAAATAACCACAACAAACCAAGGGCTTTTTCGTACTTGCAGGGGGAAACAGGGCGTTCTGATACTTACCGGGCTGGCGTGCGCCCTCCGCTGATCCACACTGATCCCGAGCAGTGCGTGCCCACGCTTCACACTTCTCCGGGGATGAAAATGGCGCTTTCCGGTTGGTGGAGGCTCTCCACCAACCGGAGAAGCTCGCCAGCCTAAAGCCCACCCCCAGAAGATTCGTAGGCTCTTGCTGGCGCGAGCCTGCAAATCTACACTTAGCACAGTGATGGACTGGGGCGCGCTGTGCTATTGAAAGACCTCTTTTAAGCGGTCTTTCAATAGCACGGAGAACCACCAGTTCTGGAGCAGGCTGAAGTCCGGACATACATAAAGTAGTCCGGACCCAGTTCACCCCCAAGTGCAAATGTCCTCGCCGGAGGATGGTCTGCCCCGTCTCTAAATCAAAGTGCGGAAAAGGCCCAAGCCTGCACTGAAATCATAAGGACCATTGCTGAGATGGTCTTTATGATTTACCTGCTTCAAAATGCAGTGTTTTCTTCTGACTACATTTCAGAGGCAAGGAAAAACTCCATGAGAGGGGAAAAGAATCAGAGTGCTGCCATTCCACATTTATCAAAAACCCTATTATGAGGTGCTGTTTTGAGCTTTGAAAAATTCAAAATGGCTGCCAATTTTGCACTCACAGGAGGATAGAATTACAATGGATGGAAATTTATTTCTACTATCAGAAGCCAGAACTTTACAGAGTAGAAAAATTGTTCCTCCCTCCGTATCTCATTTTATTTGTGAGACAAGGTGTTAAATACCCTCAAGAAAGGGTAGTGACTGAAGTAGGTGTGCAAAAGATACAAAACCAACTCATGGTGAATAGTCAAATGCACCCAGTTTTTAAATCTGAACTGGGGGGGGGGATTACATATGAATTTATTCTGAGAATCTCTTTGAAACATCTTTAAGAGGCTTTATTTGAAAGCAGATTCAATTGTTCAAACAGTTTACCATGCTGTTTATTGGGAGTTAGCAATGCAATCATGTTCATAGTATGCCTCCATCACACTTCCTGCCCTTCCACATGACAGGTAAGTACAGGAGTATCTTGCAATCAGGGGTCATTGATGGAGAAACTCTGTCAGTGATTTATCCTGCAATCGTGCTGGCTGGTGACGAGAGAGGGTCAGGACTGCAATGATGTCATGCAGAAGTATCCTCACAGTCCTTGCCTGCCATTCATGTCCCCATGCCAGGATGCAGTCGTTATGCGGAAAGGGTCTTACTCTGAAGCAAATGTGCAGAAAAATCAACAAAGTAATTTGGAGAAATCAAATGGAGGGAGGACCCATTTCTTGAAGGTATTTCTCCCTGTATTACTAGATCAATTTCATAAATATTTGATGGAATCATTATCTTCTTCCCAGTTATAGGGCATTTATTGCGACTTGTATGTCTTCATGTGAGAGAATGCTGACCTTTGGTATTAGCTTGTTTCCAAGTTTTCGAGAAGCACTGGTGGACTTTCCTTGGGGGGAGGGGAAGAAAGGAAGCATTTTTAGATCTCTAGGTATGAATCTCTCAAAGAAACTCTCACTGCAGATACTATAGCTAGAAAATGGGAGGAAGTGTAAGTTTTCATTTGTCTTCAGTTCTTAATGATAAAACATAATCCCTGATCAGCCTTAGTACAAGCCAGTGGACAAATCCTTTATCAAGAAAATGCAAATGCTAATCAGTATTCTATCTTCTTCCTTTTCATCAAAAGCCATATGTAGGCATTTTAAAAAGGGTTAATCTGAACATGTAAGGAGGAGAGGGTGCTGGTCCCTATCCTTTGTCATTTTCCATGTCTAAAGAACAACCATGCTTTATTCTTCACACATTAAGACTGTGTATGTATAAGTACCTAAAGTCAACTGTTGACTTAAGGTGGCCCCATAAATTTCATAAGGTTTTCATAGGTAAGAAAATACTCAGAGATGGTTTTGTCAGTTCCTTACCCTGAAATATAGCTTACAGCACCTGGTATTCTTTAGTAGTCTCCTGTCCAAATACTAACCAAGGCTGTCTCTGCTTAGCTTCCAAGATCAGATATGATTGGATGCCTTTAGAGTATTTAGGCTGACATTAGGATTACTCCCCCCATTTTAAAAATGCCTGAGTAGGGCTAGAGAATAGCCTACATATTGATAGCAAATGAGGATCCATATATAGCCAGAGGTTTTATCACTTCCATGCATAAGAGCCTTGGAGAAACCATAAAGAAATCATAAAGTTGACAGTAACCCCATCCTCAAAAAAATCAAAGCATGTTGGGGTAAATCCTAAGGGTAGGAGAGTGCCCAAAGACTCCACTGTTGACTGAGCATGCTCATTAGCCATGGCATGCTAAGCTATCATTGGACAAGAAAACCAGGTGAGAATAAGTGGGGGGAATGGAACAAACTATTCTCCAAAAGGGAATGGTTATCTGTACAGAACCCTGAACAGGAGCAGTTCAGGCAACATATAATGAACTATCCTGCAATGAGGCATAGTTATCTGTATGGAAGCATGAAGAGGTGCAATTCAAGCCAAATCAGAGTGTGGTCAAGATGGCAAAAGTTATTAATGAAAAGCTAGGAGAAGCTATAGCAGTTTGCTTTTGACTGTGCCTACTTGGAAGGTTAAGGCTCCTTAACCTGGCTCCTCTCCTCTGCTGCATTAACTGACTACAAACTCCTTTTGCAATTTGAACTCATTCTGCAGCCACTGAACTAAGCTGAGGACAAAGGGGGAAGTGGTAGGAGGAGAGAGAATCTGAGATGTTTTAAAAGTAGCTGAAAAAGTGTGATGCCCAGAAGATTATTCACACTATTCCTGCCAAACTGGGACAGTTGAAGAGTATTGCAACACTCTAGGGGATTTATCACACAAGAAAAATAAATCGCAAATACAACAGGATAATAATCTCTTCATCAGAGACTTACTGCATGTCATTGTTCCTCTTCTATTTTCCTCCCAGTGGGAGACCTGTTTAGAAAGTGCTTATTTTACAAAGAAGGCCATTAATAGATTAATTCATTAATCCAATAGTTTAATCCATGAATGACCTCCTTGTAAAGGAAAAACCCTAGGTCCCACTTATGATGTATAACATAGGAAAGTTAATGTTTCCATTTTCAAAAAAACAAATTTTAGAGTCAAAAATTAATTCTCAGCAAAATTTAGTATAATTTAAATACATTATTCCTACACCAACAAAAGTTGTTAAAGATACCATTTTACTTGCTGCCATTTTTGTGTGCATTCATGTATTTTTGGAGTTATGGTGACCATAAGGCAAATCTCTCACAGGGCTTTGTGGAGTAGAACATGTGTGATGAACCAGCAGTGTATTTGTGTCCTGTAATCTCACACACATCTACACAGAAGTAACTTCTGTTAAATTCAGTGGGTTTTACAAGCAAGTAGTAATAGCATTATCACTTCACTAAATGGATCTCTTAAATAGAATGCATTCACTGACTCTGGAGCAAGTGAGCCAATTTATAAATACAAAATGTTGTGGGGAAGAAATACAATTGGCCCTCCACATTCGCTAAGGTTAGGGGCACAGGACCCCTGCAGAAGTGGAAAAATTGCAAATATGAAAATGTGTTTTTGTGGGGGGAAGGGGGCCAAGTTATGGTGGAGATAATGGGCACCTAGTGTCCAAACCAGGTTAGGGAAAGTAGAAGGAAGGGAAGGTGGCATGGTGGCCCTCTCTCTCACCCATTGCTTTCCTCGTGTGTGTGTGGAGCATCAGGAGACAGTTTGTGGTGCTGAGAAATGGAGCTGCAAGCCATCTTAGCTGGCCAGGCAGTGGCTGATGTAGGAGGACAAGGATCAGAGGCAGATTTTTAAAGGACTGTGTGGCCTGATCAGAGCCTCTGCGAGGGAAGGTTTCCCTGGAAAAGAAAGCACCCGAGGTTGGGGGGCTGGGGTTGAAGAAACTTGCAAATACATTTGTGAAAGTCAAACCCCCAAAGTGGAGAGCCAACAACACAACATCACTTTTTAAAGGCTAGAAACAGGATCCCCAGCTTTGAAGGGAAGAAGAATCTAGTGATTTGTTCCCAGCATCCTTTGCAAGAAGCATGAGATCTTGCTCAGCACTAAGAGGAGGATATTTACAGCACAGATTCTCCAAACTGGATTTTTTTTCTTTAGTCTTTCCACATTCCCTCCAACTTTTCACAGATGAATAGTAGGATGCATGTGGCCAAACAACATCAGAGTGTGGTCAGGCAGGCAAAAGTTGTTAATGAGGAATAACACATAATCTTGGAAAGTTTGCTTTTGTGTGAACCTACTGGGAAGGGCAACTTTCCATCAACTTCTCTTCTCTCCCTGAGTTATTTGAATGCAAACTACTTTTCCACTTTGACCTGTTTGCAGCCATGAAAGTAAGGAAAGTAAGGAAAAAGTGGGAGGAGAACATTTTAAAAACAGCTGAAAATGTGGGATGACAGAGGGATGATCAAGTCTGTCTCTGCCAAACTGGGGCAACTGGAAGATATGTTTTTAGTGTTCTCATGCTGATAGGCCTAAGCCCAAACTCTAATAACATATACATGAGGACTTTAAAAAGTGCCTCTATCCCCTCAGGAAAACTCTGTGCACAAGCCTAGAGGCTATTTTCAGACTACACAGAATAAGATAATCAAGGTTACACTTGAATATATAATGATTGTCCTGAATGATATTGTTGTTCTTATTGTTTGACAGAAACTGCAACTGTTAAAAATATTGTTGTAGTTATGATGCAATATACAAAATAACAAGACCCTACTCCAAGTAGCTTACAATCTAATTACTTGTTCTTAATTAGGAATCATTTGGACATGTGTTTGTTTTTTCTAAAATGTTCTTCATAACAACTCACCTGATTATCTTCTGAACAGTTCAGAAAGGCAAGACTTACTGACTTGTGAAAAGTCCTCACTGATATATTCATTGGACAAATGATTTTGGGGTCAAAATAGTTTCTCCCCCTACTTAATAGACACAAAAAATCTGTCTGTTTAAACTGAAGGGTCAGGAAAGTTATTTGTGGACTGTGACTCCCAGAACTCCTCAGCCATGCTCACCAGGGCACTTATGATGCTGAGATTATAGAAGTGTAATCCAAAAAGTAATTTTTTCAAGCTGTGTCAACAAAATGCTACAGATTCCAAAGGTTTTTCAGCTCCAGACAGTGGCGGACAGAGGGCTAATAGGACCCTGGGCAAGGTGGCGGGGGTGACTGGTGGGGGCGGGGAAACCAGCAGGCGGAAGTGGGCGGGGTGAGTGGCGGTGGGTGGGTGAGGGATGGGTGGAGGTGGGTGGGGTGACAGGTGGAAGTGGGTGGGGTGAATGATGGAAGTGGGTGTGGCGAGCAGCAGAAATGGGTGTGGTGAGTGGGGGCAGGCAGGGCGAACACTGGGCAGAAGTGAGTGGGGTGAATGGTGGAGGGGGCAGAGTGAATGGCTCTATTTTGCACTCCCCCGACATTGGCGCCTGGGGCAGACACCGCAGCTGGTCCACTCTAGATCCACCTCTGGCTCCAGATTACTTCTGCTTTCAGTTCTACAACATCTTAATAAGTCTGTGGATTTTTTTAAAAAATAGCTTCATTTTTCTGAAGGTAACAAAAAATATAGTAGTATCCAGATTTCAGGTAGATAAGCTTGGGCTAAGGTGGCTCAGGGTAAGTGACACTTGAGACAGCTGCCTGGGACAATGTCCTGCACAAATGAACATTGGTTTGATAAAGGCCTTGCCTTCGCTGAGCATCAAAATAGTGACTCTGCATATTTGGGTATCACTCTGTATACAACAATAATTTAAAGGAACAGTGTAATTGCATAGGCACTCTGATGCTTCTGGGCAACATTTGGCTGTGCTAGTTTCTTTCCTGTAGGAAAAAGATGGGCCTTGGGAAGTGGAGATACAAGGGAGGTATGTATTTTGGTTTATTGGTTGAGGCCTGAATGCCCCACAGCAGAAGAGGCAGATGTTAATTCATCTTCCTTTACTTGGTCTGCAGAATCTTCTTTTTCAGACTTGGCCTTGGCTGTTATCCTAACCCACCAGAAATTTCTTATACAATAGAATCACTGAACAACAGCCCTACAGGCTGAGATGGATTACAAAGCCAAAGTACAGTGTAATATTCAACAAAATACCTATGAATGACTTGCTTTTTCTATATATGATTTTTAAATAAAGCATCCTAAAGAAAAAATATATCACTTAATGAAATTAGGCAGAATTTTAATTTAATTTTAATTTTAATTCAGTGCTCTTAGTTGCACTGAAGTGCAAAAAATGATATATTCTTGAAAAATAAAGGCACAACTGGAACTGGCTAATCTTTAAACATGGTGATTTATTTTCTCCTGTATATGGGTGGGTGTTACCACATGAAGTCCTTGTGCCTCTTTTTGTGTTGTAAAGATGTTATCAAGCAACTGAACCACTGTGAAATACATAGTATTTGTTCTGTATGACTATTCCATTCCATAGTGTTTGTTCAGACTGACTATGTATAAATATACATGTATTGGGAAAGAGGTGAAAGCTAGATTATAAATAAAAAGTGGTGACAGGTCATATGTAGATTGATGTAGCCAAGTATAAATTTAGGTAGCTGTTGCTGAATGTTTTTGGAGAATTATATTACTTTCATTGCTATGTTTAAATAAAACAGAAATGAGAAAATGCATAACTTGAAACACCAGAATATTCCACAATGGTTAACACTAATTTTTCCTCAAAAGGTAATGACATAGCATGTCATTATATAGTGCACAGTGAACTAGACACTATGCCCTACTGAAGATCAATTGAAATAAACACGTCTCCAATTAGATTTTTTTCACATTACATGATTATAGCACTTTGATACCACTTTAACTGTCATGTCTGTATCCTACAGACTCTTGGGATTTATGGCCCTTGAACTCCTTTGTAGATACTTCACCAAAGCATAAATCCCAGGATCCACAGAATGTAGACATGACAGGCCTCATCAGCTAGACTTGTAACAGAAAGGTGGGATAGAAATAGCAAGTTATAGCAGCTGAAGGTTATCTAATCTAAACTTGGATGTCTATGGACAGTCCTCAGATGTAAGGATATAGGAAGATCCTTGATTCATCAACTTGCCCTCCTGATTGAACTAAGTGTGACACAGGGCAAATATCCTTCATAAAGAATGCTCATAAGTTTTTCATCCCTGACAAGATAGGGTGCTTCAACAGGTTGAAAAAAAATCAACTGCAATGAGATTTCTTTGCTCCCATGAAAGAGCAAAAAGGCCATCATCATCATTAGAAAAAAAGTTTAGAAAAGATGTATTTCTACAAAATAAAGTGTTTTTGAGGGGAAATTCTCCAAAAATGCACACAAATTCTCATAATTTTACTCAGTGTGGAGAAAACTCTTGTGACTTTCCCTTTTCCCATGAAAGAATGAAATAAACAAGGATTCTGTTCCTTTCCAGAGACCTTAAGGGCTGCATACTGTTTTTAGTACAACTAAAAAAGATACCACCTATTGGAATAATGGGGCTTATTTAAGTATTTACAGTTCTGTAGATGAAGTAGATTGGAGGAGCAGTGAAAATGAGCACAGTGAGCAGCTGCTGATAGGCAGTCATGTGTGTTGGTCTTCATTGCCCTATGGTGGCATGGAGAGTAAATGCTAGAGTAGAAAAAAGATTCACAACATCCTTTCATTTATTTATATTGGCCAGTAATCCACATCAGCTACCTAGTTAAGTATACAGATGAGTAAATCTAGGTAACTTTTATGACTGTTACACTATTCCCACAATAGTATCTCCTTCCAAAACCTGCTTTACCATCATAAGCTGCATGGGAAAAAGAGGGTCTTTTCTGCTGGAGTGAATGATGCTTCTGTCAGGTTTGGGGTGTTGGTGGAGCAGGACTGGTTACTTAGTGGTGTAGAAGACTGGTTATTCAATTTTTTTATCTTGCTTTTTAAATGATGTGTATGCATGGTTAAGGGTAGTGTGTAAGGATTAAAATCTATAACGTATAATCACACTGCAAAAACCCAATAATATAAAACACAAGAGAAACAAAAAATTGCCAGGTTTAATTACATAATTTACCCAATTATCTCAAAGAAAATAAGTTAAGAGGAAGCTGTAAACTATTTATAATTTTTTATTTCTAGCTTACTATATTCCCAGGATATTTAGAATATGTAAGAGTCAAGACTATACAGAATAAGGTATTCAAGGTTATGTTTGATCTTATAATTATTGTCTTAAATGATATTGCTGTTCTCACAGCATCCTAGAAGCTGCTACAGTTATTAACATTGTTGCTGTAGTTATGATGCAATGCAGATGATGCTTTTTTACATTAATAAAATCATGAACTAAAAGGACACCTCCCTGTTCGTTTTTTAAAATTGTCTCCAGAACCACTCACTTGATTATCTACAAAACAGTTAAGAATGGCTAGAGTCTCTTCTGACTTGTGAAAAGTTCTCACTGACATATTCGTTGAGCAAATGACTTTGGAGTTACAATAGTTTCTCCCATTCCTTTTCTGATGCAACGAGAGCATCAGGAAATGTAGCATAAGGAAAAGTATAAGGAAAGCAATTTTTGGATTACAATTCCCAGAATTCCTCACCATGCTCACTGGGGTACTCGCTATGATAACAGAAAGATTCTGGAAACTGTAGTACAAAAAGTAACTTTTCTAAGTGGTAGTTTGTTCTAGTCAACAAAATGCTACATTGGATAAAATCAGAAAATTAAGACTGACAAAATTTTTCAGATTCTACATTCAGTGGAAGAGCCTTTACAGGGTAGACTCATCTTATGATCCTTTAAATTGTACAAGAAAACTGAAATTTAAAATTATGTTTCTTCAAACTTTTTAAAGATTGATTTTGCACCATTAATTTTCATGTCATTGAGTTTATAACTAAGTGGGTTACCAACTAAGATATCACTAAACTTTCTTTTTCACTTAACAGTAAAGAAGAAATATTGGCATCAGATGACAAAAACATATGGGAAAATTCCAAGATTTCAGGTATTAAACCTCATTCAATTATTCCTTCCTTATCTCACATTTCAATTAAAAAATTAAAAACAATATCTTCATTGATATTATTTAAGAATTTTTCTTAACTCATTAGAGGCAGACATCCCACAAATCCTTTGTTCACATGTGGATGATAACGAAATTAAACAAAGGAAAGAAAATGTAGGTGAACACGTGGTACAAACCGAGGATGAAAATGAAAATGATAAAGAATTAGAATTGCTGGTAAGTGTTGTGCATTTATATTCATAATATAGCCCTTATATTTCTCAGAGAAGGCAATCTTTCTAAACTTCAGCATTGCTGATGAGAATAAGTGATCTATGATTTTTACACCAATGTTGGATCTTTGATTGTATGTGATCAGTGGCATAAGACAACTTTGATTCCATAAGCGTCATTATCCTAAATTTACTGACTTAACTCTCTTCTTTTTCTTCTTCTTTTTATCACAGGTTATAGGTGACATTTTGAAGAATCATATTTCAAAGTCCTGTCTTTCTGGTCTTGTCATCAACATTCAGTTAGATTTTGTATTCTATACATCTTCTGTTCTACATTTAGGCTGCCTTACACAGGCTGTGGCTGGGACTGTTTCTGCCCCAACAGCTGCTTGTCAGCTCATCAACAGCAATGTTATGGGGGGCAGTCATTTTAGCATCTGGCCACAACAGTAAGGTGAATTTTATTGTCCCCCCTGTTACTCAACATCACTGATAGATTTTGTCCTTGTATGCCTTTGAGTCATTTCTGACTTACAGTGACCCTATGCCAAACCTATCAATGAGGTTTTCTTGGCAGAATTTGTTCAGAAGGGGTTTGCCTTTGCCTTCCTCTGAGGCTGGGAGAGTGACTTGCCCAAGATCACCCAGAAGGCTTCCATGGTCAAACTCTTGTCTTCCAGTGTTTTAGTCCAACATGCGGATACCTGCACCATGCTGGCTCTTGCACTGATATGATAGGATAATCTCTTTTGTCTTTGCCTAACAATTGTGTACCACAGTACGGAGGATTTTAAGAAAGTCATTAAGCTCAAAATTTTACATAGGTCTTGACCACACCACAAATATAACTTGCCAGCTGTAACATATCTATTACCAGTGTTTACTAGTCCCACATAGACTTATAGATCAATATATTAATACTAAATATTTACTTTATCCAAAATGGCATCTATAGTGGGCATACAATTAGTCTGCATGAGTTTTATAAACGAGAAAGGAATAACAGAATAGTTGGCTTAGGGCTCATATTAATTGTGTATATAGCTGAATAATTGTAATGCAAATTGTCGTTGCTTGTGAACATGTAAGCTGGAACACATAACAGCACACGTTTAATATGAGCACCACATAGCCCTTTGGGATAGTGAGAAATGTCATGGGATCTTCACATGTAAGCACAAAGCCTTCTTGGCTCAGACTTTAGGAGAGTTCAAAGTTGTCACCCAGTGTGGAAGCTTTCACTGCCTGAATAATCAGAATCTCAGTATTATTATTTTTGAAAAGAAAGAGTAATAGAAAGCTATGACGAATCAGAGTCTACGCCAGCGTTCTCTGATAACCAGGAGACTCAATTTTAATCTTTTTTTTAAAAAAAAATCAAAGTGATCATCTGTACAATAAATGAGAATTATATACGTGTGTCATTCAGATTTTAATTTACCTTATGTGCTATGTAATGAATTAAACAATGGGGATCTATAATAAATGGAAATGCAACCAAATCTTTGAAACCCATAGGCAATGGCTCACAAGACAGCTCGGCAGTTGACAAGTAACATGAGCCTTATGTGAGAAGAAGGGGAAATCGTAAGATTTGCATATAATTATTGAGATCATGCAAATGTCAGTTATGAGGAGGGAGAAAGAAGGGGAAAAAAAACCCAGGCATCTCACTATTAAATCCTGACAGTTGGCATCACTGAAGAGCTCATATACATTTGAGCGCCAGTTGGCAGAGGGTCATTAAAACAGAATTTGCAGAAACATTAGTTCCTTCACTTTTCTTTGAGTGACGTTTTACTATTAATAGTTTGCAGAGGCTTTGCAGAAAACATATTAATAAGAGACAGTGTAATGGGGGTATCTCTGCAGCAAGTGTAAATGTAATAAGGGGTACCCAAAAACTATACTCTAATTGATTGGAATAGAACCATCAGTTTGAGTGTTCGAAAGCAAGGGAAGAATGCCATGACAAGCAAATGCAGGGAAATAATATAATTTCACATTTGGGGGATAGGATAGAAACTTACCCGTTCTGGCCTTTGCTTTCCTAACTCATTCTGCACTTCGTAGAAACTCTAATACATTCCAGTCTGAATTCTGTGAAGGGGTCCTGAGAGGAATGAAGCAAAGATAATCCTTATAGTATTTGTCAGTGTGCAAATGTGTCTTTATTTTACTGGACAATACCATACATTCTCCAGCTTTGATGTACTGTGTCAATGCACTCACTTTAAAAAAAAACATGCCTGGAATGGAATGTGCCCTGTGAATGAATTAGCTTCCCTTGTAGAGAATATTCTCTTTAGGATTCATTTGTATGGAATGGACTTGCAGCTTACTGAGCTCATGAATAAAGAGGGCAGAATGTGAGAAATGGAGGGCTGAATGCTATTTTATTTCTTACTTTTTACACAGCCTTCTGGTATACCCTATGTATGTTTTTTAACTCTACATAATAAATGTTCTGGGATAAATGTTTCAGAAATATGTCTTTCTAAAACATCCTTTTCTAAAAACAAAACTTTCCTTAACTAAATTTCTTTATATAAATATGTATGTATGTATCTGTGTGTGTGTGTACACACACACACACACACACACAAACTGACAATTCTGTTTCTTTTTTACACACATTCTGACCATTCTTTTTGATCCTATGTTTTCAGCTAGGTGGGGACTTCAATAGAACCAGTGGCTCCTCCAGAGATGAAAGCAGTTTGTATACAACTGAGCCAGTTAGATTTCAAAATGAACCACAAGAACTGGAGAAAAAGCTAGACTCTGGCTTGCTTAAGCAACCTCTACCTATAAGTTCTTCATCTGAACACGTTTCATTGGACAAAGAACTGTACAATAAACAAATATATTCCATAGGAAGTGATTACAGTAAATTACCACCTGAAAAATTTACAAGAATAGACTCAGCAAACCATACTATACAGTCTCCAGAATCTTTGAGCACCAGTGAAACACTTTCATTACCACAATATTGGTCTGGAACAAAGGAGAAGGAGCCTGTCCTCACTACAGATGTTTCCCTGGACAAACATGGGCTTTGTTATGAAGATGTTCAAGAACATGAATCTGACAATGTTTCAGGAAGTAAAATATCAGAGAGATTGTTCATAAGTAATGATGATGACAACGATTATGATCACCATAAAAAGGTATGGGAGATCAGACCCAAAGCAATTCCCTTGGAAGGCAGTGAAGCAAATGTGTTAAAGGGGAAAGTTTTGGAAGGGCTAGATGACAATATCAAGCCACTTAGAGAACAACAAATCCAAGAAATGTCTTCCCAAACTCCGGAGTCAAGTTCAGAAGGCATTCTTAAGCAGGAACCCAAAAGGGAGATGCTTGAAAGCAGAAATCAGGTATATTTAAGTGGAGAGTTAAATACCAACACCTTAGCTAATATGAGTGTCACAAAAAGTTCCTTAAGGAGTTCATATTCAGGTGATGGGACTGAAGAAGAAAACTATAAGACTGAATATACCATTGACAAAGGAAAAGAAATCAAGTTGAGAATTTTAGAGCAATTCCCAGAAGAAAAACAAGTAGATCCTTCCAATGGGCATACAAAACATGTTACATCAAACTTAGATAAACTAACTGAAGGGGAAGAAGTGATGACTTTTAGTGTACTAGATGAAGGAATAGAGGGGGAAATTCATGAATCAGTAGAGCTAATGCCTCGAAATGAGAAAAGAAGCATAAGCAAAAGTAATGAAGATAAAGTAAGAATGGGTTCTGCTGCAGGTGATTTATGGCAGGATCTGAAAAGAACAGAAAGTAGGTATCCAGAAGACATTCAAAATACAGGCAAGGTCTGCATCAGTTCTCCAGATTTTGTAACACCGATGGAAGAACAAACTGCTACACATTCTGCATCAATAAATGTGGGGGAGGCATTTGATAGTAGAGAGAATTTAGGAAAGAGAAAAGACAATCAGAGTCATGACCCAGCAAACAGAAACATTTTGGAGACCAAACCCTTCCAAACTGAACCTGACAGGGTTATTACTGGTGATCAGAGGAATCAGATCAGCTGGGGGAATGAAAGTTCTAGTGACTTAGAAAGTCAACTGGCAGAAAGAGAAAGTAAAGCAAATAAAAGAGTGCAGATGAAAGAGCGAACAGGGGGTGAAGCCATGTGGGGAATCAGAGATAATACACAATGTTTGAATGTAACTCCCACAGATGAACTGTTTACCTGCCAAGACCCAATGAGATATGAAGAGACTTTAGTAGCTAAGCATGATAGTAGAGAGGAAGCAGAGGCAGTTACAACCGCTTATATAATTAAAACGACATCAGAAAGTACTCCAGAAAAAATGTCTGCTGGTGAAAAAGCAGTAATTGTTAAGCTACCTCAAGAGACTGCACTAAGTGACAGGCCCACAGAGGAGAGGGAAACAGTGTTTGATATACATGAAGGGAGAAATGATGGTTCACATTATCCTCTTTGTCAATGCAATACAGTGGGTGTATTATATGACACTAAATTTGAAAAGGAACCCGTTTCAGATATTTATAATGCACATGTACATGAAACGGTGCATGGAGAAATGATTTCAGTGTGCAGTACAAGCGAAATGCTCACTAGAGCAGAACGTAACACTGAAAATGATTCCTCATCAGGTAAAATATTATGGACTTCTTCCACAGAAGGAAAAGCCATTTGTGAGCAGGATTTATATGCAGAAACATCTCTGGGAGCTTCACAACATCCTCCACAAGGCTCGTACAACAAAGATGATGAAGAGGGAAGGATCTGGAGAACTTGCCCCCATGCTGGTGCCAAAACTGAAGAGGAAATATCTCCTGCTGATATAAGCATTGTGGGGAGCTGTTACGAAAGTTCCTCAGTGACTTCTTCTGAAGGATCCCTGGAAGCTCAGGCTGCTGAAGGAGCGAAAGTGTTGCATCCATACACAGATGCTCCAGAGACTTCCTTGGAGTCCAAATTCCAAGAAATTCCTTCTGATGAGAATAGAGAAAAGAGCACAGGTCTGTTTCCCCATCAACCACCATACAAGCAGGAAAACTCGTTGGGGCCAACCATTTTAATTAGTGAACCCACTGAAGAAAGAGAAGAGACAAGCTCAGAAATTGAAGGCATGTTAGCTGAAGAAAAACAGAATACTGAAAGCCAGGCTACTTGCCCAGTTTTTGATCATGAAGAAATTTCTGGCCAGCAAAATGAAGCTTCTAGTTTGCCTTCAGAATGTCTTATTTTAAAGCATATTGGTTACAAAATACTTTATTTCCTGCTGTTTGTTGTGTTTTGTGTAACATTGTACCACTATGATTTAATTGTTTGCTTTGCCCTCTACTTATTTTCTCTGTACTGGCTGTACTGTGAGGGTGGGAAAAACAAAGAATCTGTGAAAAAGGAGTAGTGTAAAGGTTCCCCAATGTCTAAGCCAAATTCTTAACTTTTAATATAGGTAGCTCCCAAATGACAGCAGTGTGCACATTTAGAGCCAGTACAAGGCTCCCCTCCTTTCTGGAAACACTGCTTACAAGGAATATACATGGAGTTTTCTCCTTCATATAAGTAATTATTCTGCATAGGACCATTATGTTTGGATCATTAAGTGCCTATATCAGAAGGAGTTCTGAAGCACATCAAGTTAAAATTAAATACAGCTATTACTCCTTATTGGGTTATGAAGATATGAAACTTCAGTCTTTTTAGATTTTATCACGTCCACTTGTTTTGTCATATAGCTTCATTTTCTGAGTTTTCTTTTTTAAAATAAAAGGTTTTGTATAGCAAGTACATAAAGAAGGAATGGCATTATGACTAACTCAGTAACAGAGCATGTTCAGTCAGGAATTTCCTGCACTGTGTATTTGTCATGTTGGCACTAATGGAAGGATGAGAAGTATCGCCCACCCCCCAATAATGTAAGGTATTTGCTTACCATTCCTTTGTGTAGACAGTGCCACCTACACCCATCCCATAACTTGCCTATTCTGTCAGGTGGACAAATGGGAATTTTTCATTAAGTGGACAGAAGTCTGTGGCACTGAATTGGAGCCCAGTTCTCCCTTCAAACTATGCTGTGTGCATATGCCATATTAACACTGACCATGGGCACAATCCACTGGGAAGTTATCTTGTGCATGCACTATTGAAATGAATGGGAATTGTGAAGGAACTCTGGATTGTGCCCCATGCATTGAATGATCTAGTATGATTAACCAGTTTATTCATGTAGAAGAATTCACTTTGTGGTTAAATAAGCTGCTGTTGTTTTTCCAGTATAACGAGTTACATCAGTAATAGTAATATTAGCACAGTGTCAACTATAGTAATTAAGATTATGTGTTCAAAAATGGCTAAGCAGAAAAGTCAGGCTCTCACTCATACCAAAGAGCTGAAATGGATTGATATAGACCAGAGGATACAAACTGGAGCCTGGTTGTCTTCAAATACTGTTTATATTTTTGTAAATGTATAACACAAAGGAAGAATTTTGCTTAATTTTAGTGTTTTTACCAAGTTGGACTTTCTGAATGATATTGTTTTGTCCATGTTGCTTAAGAAAGACAATCTCAATGAACATTGAATAACAGTAATAAAGTAATAAACAACATTTGAATGGATTGATTTTGTGTGGAATACATGGAAACCCCAGAGGAAAAGAATCCTAACAATCCTGTTGTGTTCTGTGGAGATGCTGTGGAATTTCTACAGTCCATGCTCAGGCTCTCAGCTGTCGACACAAGCTGAATCTGTAGAATTCAAGTTCTCATTTTAATATTTTGAAAAATATGTTTCTGTTCCTTTTGATTATTCTAAACGAACCATGCAGTCCTGTTAGTTTTGATCTATGTGTAGGAATCTCATGTGTATGGATGTGTATGAATGTATTCCAATCCAATTAACTAGCAGATCCATTCTGTACATGCAAACAATTCTGGTGTTTAATTCCAGCAATTAAATTATAAAAGAAATCTTTCTGGGAGTGAGGAGCTCTGCAGAAAACATGCCTAGAATAGATCCCTGTCCCATGATGCTTTTCTGTAAAATGTTCTAGTGGTCAGCATGACAGCCAGCAATCCTTAAAGCCTCACTCACAGGATCATAGGCCTAAATCCAATGTAATGTCCAAGAAGGAAAACAGTGTGCCAGTGCAGTTGTGTTGGTTTCCAGTTGCACAAGTGGATAGGCTTTCATTTGATTTCACAACCACCTAAGGTAGGCCAGGGTAACAGATATGAAATAACTGTGACCACACATGGGCTTTTAAAGCGTTAAAAACACTGAGGTGTGAGATGGGGCTATATCGTATAATTAGAAGTTATCTGGACCAAAGAAATCAGAAATGAACAGTGTGGATGTACAAGTGAGCATCCTGCAGGTTTTGTAGGATAAGTATTTTGAGGAAGGGAAAGAAGAATGATTTTTGACCTTTCTCCTTCATCATCAGAAAGCTACTAGCCAGCTGGGATTTCTACAGGCCATTTCCACACTATACTGTTATAGTGCTATTATTCCACTTTCAACATCCTATGGAAATCTGGGGTTTGCAGTTTAGGGAGTGGGATTTAGAATTCACAGCCAGAGAGCTCTTTGACCTCAGTAAACTACAAACCCCAGAATTCCACAGGATGCTGAAAGTGGAATAATAGCACCATAGCAGTGTAGTTCAGAAACGGCCTCCGTTTATTCCATGGTGTTCAGTATGGCTTACCCTCCAGGAAAGAATGCAAGCATCCTCCATTGTATTTGTTCCGTTTCTCTTCTAGTATTGTACCTAACTTTATGTTGCATCAGATAATGTTCTTTTTTTAAAAAAAAAGCAACACATACAAGCAAATAACCCATGAAGTAACCAAAGAGCATATATGTTTCATTCATTCACTGTTGGGGGAAAAAATCTTTTTTACATGTTGATTTAAAATATACACCAAAAACAAAAAGGGATTTGATGACAGTGGTTCTCCACCTTTGGACTTCCAGATATTTTGGGCTTCTATGTTGGCTGGACTTCCTGGAAGTTAAAGTCCAAAACATCTGAAGGCTCAGGTCTATTACTGCATAACATCTTCTCTGCAAACAAAATAATGTAGAAAGTGGTATACAATCTTCAAATACATTCTGCTTCAACTCTGTATTACCACTTTTAATGGCTTGGACCAGTCAACAAGCAAAATATGGTCCTCACTATGAGGACAATCTTCTTGCATCATCATGACTTTCCTGACTCTGCAAAAGTAATTGGTAAACACACACGTGCACATGAATAAATAGTGGCTGGGAGGACAAGTAGAAACCAGAAAAAGGGAAAATCCTTACAAAAGATAAAGAGAAAACAAGACTGAATGTTAAGGTATTAGCCATAAAATAAAATGCTCCATTTGTTATCACACATATGTTTCATTTATAATAACAAAACAGCTTAAAACAAAACTCAACATATTTCAAATTGCTATGCTCTATTTAATGCTTCTAGAAGACATTTTCGTTGCATTCTTTCAACAGACGTTGTGCAAAGTTTAGAACTATTTTAATCAGTTATTTGAGCGCATTATGATTTTGAATGGTTGTTGGCCATCCTCAAGCCTGAAGGGGGGAAAAAAATCTTCACTGAGCCCTAAATTCAATTGTTAGTCCCTATAAGTGTGGACCCCATTGTAATCAACACTTGTCTCAGATCTTTAATTCAACATCTATTCCCATTGGGACAAAAAATTTACATATATAAATACTTTCATATCTGTTTCTGTGAATCCAAGATTTTTGAATGCTTCCAAAGATTTCAGACTATAGTGTAGAGAAAACATTTGGGCATTTGAGAATGGTTGGTTTCAGCTTATTCAAGTGGAATACTGGTAGCCGTTTTTGTGTTTGCAGTGGCATTTCTGTATTCTGAATTTAAGAGGCTTAATGTATCTCATGGGTCTAAGATATGATGCCTGATTCCTTGGCTTTGTGGTATTATTTGAACTATTACCTGACTCTTGAAATTAACTAGATTCACTCTTTTGTTTCCCATTTGATGAGATAGCTTTTAAAAGTCTTACAAAAATACAATATAAGCAAGTATGAAGAAAGCACTGTGGTTCCAGTTATGACACTGAAGAATTTGTTTTCTTGCCAATACACACACACACACAGAGTTATACTATTTTACTTATATACTGTTCTCAGTTATACTGTTAACACCTCTTAATTCTCAAAAGTAGTCACTTCTTCATATTGAAAGCAAACAGGATAGTGATATTCTGCATAATTTATGAGTATGGAAAATAATATTCATAACCATACAGAACTTGTTGTTGTTGTGTGCCTTCAAGTCATTTCTGACATTGTGACCCTAAAGTGAACTGATTGTGGGGTTTTCTGAGGCTGCGCATGTGTGATACACCCAAGATCATCCAGCAGGTTTCCATGGCTGAGGGGGGAATTGAATCTTGGTCTCTAGGGTCAAACCACTACACCACACTGGTTCTCATACAGAACTGCTAAATTTAATTATAAACATGAGAAATGGAGAATCTCACAGCAGGCTCCCTCTGAATGTGATCTGATCACCAATCAACACTGGCTTTTACATTCAAGAAGAATGTTTTGATTTCACACAACAGAATTGGGCTAGATGACTGGGTAGGGTATATTAAATGTTTAACATTTTGTAAACTTTAACATTTATGGGGAGGCAGTTTGTGCAGTTGTAAAATAAATCTAAAAGGATATCAAATCCAGAGATTTGCATCATACATGGAAGAGATGCTGATGGAGAAGAGATTATATCCCATTCTCAAAGTGAACAGTGAGAAGCTGCATGGGTGCCTAGTAAGTGAGTGTATGCTAAAACTAGATTTAGGGAAAGCACTCCCCTTCATGTGACAGCTCATGGCTCCCTTGCCATTTCTGTCCTGCAGCTTTGACCTTTGCTTAAATCATATGCCAAATGCATCATAAACTCTGAGTATAGAAGACACTGTTTCACTAATTTGATAATGTGCAGGTTGTCGGGGAAAAGAAGTGTTTAGACAAAATGGTTCATTAATTTAGAATTGTCGAATATCATGAGGCTTAAAGTGCAAGAAATTCAACACTAGCAAATGCTGCCATGACCTTTTAGAGTAGCTGATGTGGTCAAAGGACCACCTGGAGCTGTATATCAAGGCAGATGGGTTGCAAGAGCACAAGTGAGTGCAGAATGCCTGGAGAAGCTTGTTGCAAAAAACACCACATGTTTTTAAGGCATCTTTTACATGGTCGTTCTAGACATGTCCTATTTCTTACTACCAAACAGAGTCTGGAAAGGTACCTTTTTGGAATACTGTGCTCAAAATTCTTCAGTAAAGAAAGCTGGAAATCCAAAAAAGTAACTTTTTAAAGTTTTGCCACCAATGTACATTTCCTCTCTTTACCAGAAAATTCCCATTATTTTATAAAAATACTAGCTTATTTACCTAGCATTGCCTGGGATTTTATTTTTCTCTTAAGAGATCACTCAACTGTCTTCTCTAGTACCTGTAACTTTTCCCCATATTTTCCAGTGCAATCTGTATTCAGAGTTATTTACATACACAGTTTGGATTCCTGAGGGAATACACTGTCCTCCTCCTTGCTGTTAGACCTCATCTCCATAGCAACCAGCCTTTTCTAGTACCTGAAACTTTTCCCCATATTCCCCAATCCAATCTGTATTCGGAGTTGTTAACATACAGAGGTTGGGTTCCTGCGGAAATATGCTGTCCTCCTCCTTGCTGCTAGGCATCATCTCCATAGCAACCGGCCTATTCCAGTACCTGTAACCCATAGTTCCCAATCCAGTCTGTGTTGTTTGGCGATGCTGATGTACTGGCTTTTGATTTTTTTGCTTTCTGTTGAATTTGTGGAATGTCTTTACATTTTTCTGGAAGCATTTTTTGTTTCGAATTTCAACTTTAAGATTCCTCACATATGGAACCATTACAATCTACTGTGTAAGGCAAGAAGACCTTGTAACTATGTTGTGTATGTCACTTTAATTTTTCTCACATATGCCTCCCAAATGTTCTCTGGCATCCTTATTGATGGTAGGCCTCATCTCCATAGCAACCAGCCTGAGGCCAAAGAGCCCTCTGGCTGAAAATTCTAAAGGCTGCTCCCTAAACTGCCAACCCAAAGATTCCATAGAGTCTTCACAGCCAGCCAATCATACGAGGTCTTCTTGCCTCACTCAGCCAATCGTGTGAGGTCTTTGCCTGCCTGACACAGACAAACAGACAAACTCACATTGACTTTTATATAGTAGATTGAAGGTTTAAACTTGAATGCATCCTTAACTCTTTTATTCCATATATAAAAAACCACATGCTTCACTCCTTGCCTCACCAAGTCTCATTAATGATTGCTAAGTGTATCTGCATGGCACACCCAGCAACACTACCTTTATGTAACCTTTAGACAATAAATAACTAGGTCACTGTGAAGGTTCTTCTCATATGAAGACATATCAGAAGCTGGGCTTGAGTAAGCTTAAATTGGTTCAGCCTATAATGTAGGTTGTTTTTGAGGGGACACAGAGCTAAGCATGTACAAGCTTAATACACTGTGTAGGTCGCATAGGCTTAACAGATTTAGAAGCCACTATGTTTTTATCCCTTTATTTCATTTTTAATTGAACTACCACTGATTCAAAAACTGAATGGATGCTTTTTATTCTCATAGATGTTAAAAAGCAGAGGAGCTAAGTGGTTCATGCTCATGAACACTAAGTAAATGCTTGTGAAACAACGTAAATGGTTCATTATATGAGAAGAGTGGAGACAAAGGCCCTTTTCGCACAGGCTTTCTGTCGCGCGACAGCCCCGTGAGCCTCGCGGGAGTGGGAGCATCGCTCTGCACGACGCACTCCCACTTCTGCCGCGCTCACGGGGCTGCAGCGGCGCGATCGCGTTTTTTTTTTATTTTCGCCTCAAAGCGAAAATCACCCGCACTCGCGCAACTCTCCCAGCACCCACGCGCACTTACCTCCTGTGCGGAGCGTCGGGGAGGCAGCCGGGTTGCGCTTCCTTCCCTCCACCCCTGCGGAAGGAAGGGACGGGACGGGGCGGGGCACTAGCACGATGGACACGACAGCCTCCTGCTTCGCGCGCGTGGGGGGGACGGACGCACAGCCTCCTGCTTCGCGTGTGTGCGGCGGGGGGACGGACGCACAGCCTCCTGCTTCACCCAGGGGGGAGGGCGGCTTGCGCGTGGCTTCCGCTTTCCCCCTTGTTCCTTCGCCTGCAGAAGGAAGGAGCGGGGAAACGGCAGCCTCTCGGAGGAGCCTGCTTGCGCGAGTCGCCCTCCCCCGCTCGCGCGAGAAGCCTCAATGCGAAAAGGGCCCAAGTCATCTCTGAGCTTGCTAGCAATAATAATATTCTTCATGGTGGCAATTTAGGGTCACTGGAACTTGCAAGTAATCGATAGTCACTCACATTGCTAGAAATACAAGAAGAGGAACTAAAATTTCAGATATGTCCTATGTTTCTTTTTGCATAATTCCATAGGGTTTAAAGACAGAGGAACATGCTAAAATTTTACATTTGAATGGCAAAAGGTGCCGGCTGGTCATAATAAACAAAGCTGCATCTTATTTCTCTTGAAAACAGTTGCTAAACCTATTGTGTCTATCACTTCTTATTATACGATCACAATATAGGTAACATATAGCTATACTGTTGTTTTTTTAAAGAGCTATGTTGTCTTGGTTCTTATGCTGGGAGAAAGGCAAGTGATTAATTAATTAAGCAAGTAAGTAAATCAATAAATAAAACAGACATACATATGCAGTCAAAGAAGCCTTTGCAGGAAAAAAAAAAGTCTGCTCTTTGCATGATCCACATCTTTTCATCATTATTATTTTCCTGCATCATGCTTTGGAGTGTTCATCATGCTTAGTAAGAGTCAGCTGTCAAAGGCCAGTAATATATTTTTTAAAAAAATTAATTTTAAAAGCTATTTTACCAGATTTGAAAAAAATGATTGAAAAGAAACAGAAAGAAAAGAAAGATAAAATAGAAGGAAAAGTGGGGGAAAGGCAAGGACATAAGTTTGAACAAGGTCTAGGCATGTGCACTGGTATAAATGGACTGTGGCTGGAATCCCATTGATGTCTTCTAGAATCATAAAGCTGGAATAGACCGCAAGGGTCTTCCAGTTTGACTCCCTGCCACGCAGAAAGACACAGTCAGAGCACTCCCGAAAGATAGCCATCCAGCCTCTGCTTAAAAGGAGACTCTACCATACTCCAAGGCAGTGTATTCTACTGTCAAACCACTCTCGCTGTCAGGAAGTTCTTCCTAATGTTTACACATATGAAAGTTTCCCTACAGAAGCAGCTGCACATCTTTGTCCAATGTGGAACATGCCATTCACTTCAATAGTGGCAAAGCAGAATTGTGAAAGCAGTGCAGTTGTGTAAGTCGGTATGCAATGAGTTGTGCGTTCGGTTGCATAACATTTCCATTCAACACAAGGATTGCATAGCACAATAAATCTAGAACTTTGTATGCAGAGATTTACATTATGCAACCCTGATGTAAGGTCTTCTGCCCATAGTTTGTAGAAATGCATTTTTTTGAAGCTAATGTCTATAAAACACACGATCATGCATATAGGTAAAGCAGTAATATCTCCTCATCCCGTGAGATACAGATGGTGAATTTTTATCTTTCCAGCCTTGGAGCATACATTCTTTTTTTAAAAAAACAAAACAATAGAAGGAGCCAACAACATTGAGAACTCATTGAAAATTGAGTAAAATTCCACATTGTAGGTATATAATTTAAAAGATTATGTAAATCTATAGATTCCAATGATTCTTCTAATATGAAATAAATATATTGTAAGGCAAGCAAAAATGAATAACCGCCAAATGCACCCACTTAAAGTTTTTGCCAGCATTCAAAAGAAGATTTTGGGGCCATAGATTTACTGACCACACATTATATGAAACACTGCAAGTCTTGCCTTAAGGCTCTCTTTTCCCAGTGTATAAATTGCATCCAGCATTAGCTGAGTAGGCATACCAAGACATTTCACTTCCTGAAGTTAAGAATAAGGTGCCTCCTTCCAGGCCACAAATATCAGCTGACTGGATTGACAATTAAATTTTACTTCAGTAGTGTTGATGAGACAGCACCTTCTGCTCTATCTGGAATCAGTCTCTAGTTTATAGGGCTCAGGACACCATACGGTTGATGCTGCTCCAGCATCCAACATAGAGGAATAATAGCTAGGAGAAGGGTCAGAAGGAATGGCCATGGGCTTCCACCTACTCCAGCATCTGCTGCCTGAGGTAGTTGCCTCATTCTTCCTAATGTCTGAGGCAGCCTTGAACATAATCTAAAACCAACTCACAGAGTGTACATTAGGAATTGTAAGAATAATCAAAACTATCCAAAGAGTGGTTGAAAATTATACTTTTTTTTACTGTTGAAAAATACTGTGAAGAGTTCTGGACAGACAAAAGTCTTCACGTTTTGGAATGTCCCCTACACAAAATTAGCATGTGGTTGTTTTGCTCAGAAAATATTATTTTCTGCTCATTAAATTTTTCCTGATCAGAAAAATTGTGTACGAATTTTGGGCAGAATAAGTCTCAAATTGTGAATAGTTATTTTCACAAGGTTTAAAATGGATCAAAAACTGTATGGATTTGAGAAAAAGAGAATGAATTGGATATATTGATGAAGAGAAATCAAAAGAAAAGAATTTCAAAATTTTATAAACTATTGTTGAAAAGAGAAATGGAATCAGAAGTAGTTAAAGATACAATGGTTAAATGGGCTCAGAATGTGGGACATCCGATTGAATTAGATTTTGGGAGAAAGTATGGAAAACTGATATAAAATTTACCGCAAACTTAAATTTAAGAGAAAACTTTTACAAAATGTTATATAGATGGTATATGACCCCAGAAAGATTGCTAAAAGTAACTATAAATGGGAATGTGAAATGTTGGAAGTGTGATGAAAAGACTGGCTCCCTTTTTCATATGTGGTGGACTTGTGGAAGGGCAAGAAAGTTCTGGAAGGGGATACATGATGAAATTCAAAGAATCTGTAAAATGAACTTTGAAATGATACTGAAATTTTATTTGTTAAATATGTTAGGACAACAAAGGGAGATTAGAAGTCATCAGAAGATATTGTTATATTTGATAACAGCTGTAAGGTTGGTCTACACGCAACATTGGAAAGAAAAGAAAGATATTGATTTAGGAGCGTGGAAATTAAAAGTTCTGGATATGGTAGAGACAGAAAAGTTAGCATTTTCATTGAAAAATAAACCTATCCAGAACTTTGAAAGGGAATGGAAAGGAGTTTCGGAACGGATAAAAATATAAAAGTATATGAAATCAAAGAAAGAGATAATGTAATTGTTTTTCTCTTCTGTAAATGGAAATGTAACTGTTATTCTTTCTTTTTCTTTTGGTAAATGGAAATAAAGAAGACTCAACTGGAATAAAATAATATGGAAGTGAGGGGGAGGGTGTGATATATCTGATAACAGGGTATACCCACTCTGTTTTTTATACAATGAAATTTTTAATAAAAACATTTTTTTTAAAAAAATTCCTGATCAGAAAAAATCTGTTCTCAGTGTAAAACAACCGTGTATGAATTTTGTGCAGAATAAGTCTCAAATTGTGAATAGTTATTTTCACAGTAAGAAGAAAAATTCAAAAATTGTTGCTTCTTTCCAGAAAAAAAATTAATGAAGAATTTCATCCCTAGTGTACATTTCCTTATGTCCCTCTTATGTCTCCTTAAAAGCATCTCTTCGGAGACAACAACAGTCATAAGAGTTGCAACAGGGTTAGAATTTGACACAGAGCTTTGATTTTCCAGTTGCTTTCAGTACCCAATATGCTTAATTCCCATTTTGATTCCAGACAGCATGAAGCACATTTTGATATTTAGATTTTAGAGTGCATATCAGAACACCCACTGTTACTTTTAGCATTGTTAATGCTGGCAATCTTGAACTGAACAAGACTGGAGAAAAATTAATTTTGATGCCCTGATTAAGAGAAATTTCATTATACAAATGTTGAACAGATGAATATCCCCTAGAATAATTTTTATAGAACATTTATATAGAATTTATATATAATAATTGTAGACAGCATTAAATTTTTTTATTTAAATGCATTTTAGCTGCTTCAGTTTTCACATATATCAATATTTAAAATACCCCATATGAGAACCTTTAAAAAATACTTAAATGAAAAGGAATGTGATTTTTTCTGATGCTCAAAATTACTAAACTTCTGTATATTTCCTCTACTCTCTCAGTCACATAGGTTCAATTCCTTTTTAATTAGCCAGATATGAAGAGGTAACAGAAATATCCATCATTCACTTTTTTATGTTATTATCAAAATCAATACATATTGTCCTTCAAGAGGACTGACACTAGCCTTCTTATTTTTCTGGTTTTGCTTTGCTTTCAAAATATGGACACTTTTTTGTATGATCTTTGAAAGAGAAATACTCTCAGGATATTTTTACACAGATTAAATTGGTCCAAGATCTCTATCATGCCTTGTTCCTCTGGTGTCAATATTATATCATGAAAGTACTGCATGACTGATGAAGGTGAGGATGATACAGATGGTATAGAGATGGAAGGAAGTCCTCTAATGTGACCACTTGCTCTTTAATGGAAAACACTATACTGAAACCATCTCCAGCAGAGAAGAAGATCCAAGATTTTCACCATCATTGGTTTATCCATTGCCGTGGTATTGTTGGGAAGAAGCAAAGTTTCTTATTCTGTTATCTTCTCTTATTACTAGAGAAGTCCCAACTAGAGGAAACCCACTGAATCAACACAGCACCTATGTGCTGATTCACAAGTCAGTGGATGAGTCAATGGGTCTACTCTGTTTAAGACTAGGTATTAGGATTTGGCCAAAATCCGACTAGGTTTATTGTGCGTGATGAAAATGCAATAAGTGTCCCCAGATGTAATGGATCAAATAACCATTTACTATTGGGAGGGAGAAATGGAGCTAGCCCACCTCTTCATTTCATCATAACCTACAGCTGATGTTGCTGCCACTATCATGGGACAGGTCAGTAAAGGGAAGAGGAGGAATGTGTTTCTGGGATTGGCGAAGGAGCTTTGCGATTGCATGGTAGGGGTGGGTGAGTGCATTCTTCATCTCTCATATTGGCTCTCCTGCACCACAGACCAGACCAGATGACGTCTTCAGCATACATATACTCCAGTCATGTGAAAGATAACACGTGATCAAATGCTGTGTAGTTTTAGGCTGTTAAAACTTGTCAGCTATCTAGCCTAATACTGTTAATCAGACATATATTGCATACCAGATGCTTATTGACTCCACTTATTGTCCCAGGCAGGTAGACAAATAAGGTCTTTTGTTGAGCTGCTGGTGGTCCATAAAAGCTGTTGGGTTATATTTCGGTTGGCGGATTTCAACCTGTACAGTACTAGGTGAATTTGCACTAACAACAGTCAAATATACTCTAAGACTCCCGTGTTTGAACTTACTCCCTAGTGACAAATAGACCATGGAGTTAAGACTGTTGCTATCACTAACTAAAGAGGGCTAAATCCATTTAGTAATTCTAGACAAAATCAATCCTTTGGATAACTGGGATTCATATAAGTGCTGACTTATCATTCAGCAATTGATTAAATGGGTCTACTCAACTTGTGACTAGTGACTGGATTTAGGCCCAGATCTGCCAAAGGTGATAATGGCAAGAAATTCTATTTTTAGAAATCTCTTCTTGTAAGAAGTCCTAGCATCTATCTGACATTCTGTAATTAACAAACCTAGAGTATAGTGACATTGCTGCTTTATAGTCTTTGGAATCATTAATCCATGGGCTACAGGAGCATATATTTCTGTTCTCCAGCCTTCAGGAAGATTGCCCTCACAATCAGAACTCAAGGAAGCTCACCAGAACTTCAGGAAGCCAATTAGATTTTGTTTCAACTTGAAACATGATCTTAAAATGAAATTTAAATTTAAGCAACCAAAGAGGAAGAACGCTTGTGCAATGAGTTCACTCATCAAGATAAAAATGAATTAACAGAATTGCTTACAACAGCAGCAGGCAACCCAACACCTTTCAGGTATTCTGGAGTATAGTTTCTGTAACAGCTAACCTTCTTAATTAAGGCCAATGAGAGTTGTAATCAAAAAATTTTTTGGAAGGCACCATATTCCTTAACCCTGTTCTGAGCATATCTGATGGAAGACAGAAATGAACTGTGACCTTCACAGTGTAACCCAGTAGATGTCTATTCATACATTGTCTCTATTAGGTTCTTTGGGATGTTCTACCAAGTAGGCTTGTGAGAGATTGGAGATAAGGTACTGCACTGTTCCAGAGCCTTTTAAAAACTTTAGATATACTGTATTTACTGGCGTATAAGACACACTTTTTTCTCCCCAAAATAGCCCTTAAAAATGGGACACGTCTTATACACCGGGTGCTCATTGGAAGCCCTCCTTTCACCACCACCACCTGTTGAGGCTAAATGCATATGAAAGGGAGGAGGTGAAAGGAGGACTCCCATGAGGCTCTGCCATGCTGGCTCTGACACTGGACGCTCTCCTGCCTTTTCCAAGCATAAAGAAAATGTCTAGAAAAAAGCAGAGAAGGGTCTTGGGGAGCCCGGTGCTGGTGCTAGCTTTGCCTCCTGGATCCCCTCAAGCCTTTTCTAGGCATAAAAAAATGCCTAGAAAAGACAGAGAACAGTCTGGGGAAGCCCTGTGCTGGTACTGGCTCTCTCCTTGGAGACTCTCTTGTCTTTTCTAGGTATTTTCTTTATGTTTAGAAAAGGCAGGGGAGGAGCTAGGCATGAAAGGAGCGCTGCCTGAAGGCATCTCAGAATGTCTCCTCTCTTTTCTATCCATTTCGCCTTGGTGGAGAAAAATCCCACTGAGGTGAAATGGAAGGGAACGGGAAGCCTCACTGCCTTAGTTGAAAAAAAAAATTCCCAAAAAATAACCACCAAAAATGGGATGTGTTTTATATGTCTTATATGCCGGCAAATATGGTAGTTATCCATCCTTCATAAGCTATCATTAACAAACACTTCACAGAATCAAAGGTCAGAAGGGACCACAAGGTCCATCCAATCCAACCCCCCGCAATGTAGGAGTACACAAACTGAAACATTGCTGAGAAATGGTCATCCAATTGCTTTGTATTCTACTCTCTCAAGAAGAAGAAAACAAGCTCATCTCACCTTTCACATGGCATCCCTTCAGATATTTAAAGATGGTTATCATGTCACCTCTCAGTTTTCTCTTCTCTAAGCTAAACATAACCACCTCCCTAACTCATTCCTTATAGGACTTGGTTTCCAAAACTTGAATCATCTTGGTTACCTTCACCTGGAAATGTTCTTGCTCAGCAATGTCATTCTTGAACTGTTGTGCCCAGAACTGGACACAACAATGAGGTCTGAGAAAGCAGAATAAAAACGTATTGTGAATTCCCTTAGTCTGGGAACTGTACTCCTATTGATGCAGCCTAGAATTGCATTGGCTTTTCTACCCATGGCATCCCACCATTGACTCATGTTTAGTCTGTGATCTACTAATTTCCCTACATCCTTTGCATATGTACTGTTGTCAAGTCAGATGCACCCTATCCTATATTTGCGTATGTCATTTTTCCTGCCTAAATGTAGTACCTCACATTTATCTTTGTTGAAGGTTATTTTGTTTTGGAAGGCATTTCAAAGGTACCATAGAAAAGAATCATAGAGCTGGAAGGTGCCTCACGTGTCATTGAATCTGACCTCCTGCTCAATGCAGTATCTCCAGCTAAAGCATCCCCTGCAGGTAGCTGTCCAGCCTCTACCAAGGAAACTTGAGAAGAAAGAGAATGAGGATTAAATTGTCTAATTCTAAAATGTCTAATTTAATGTAGGCAAGCACTAAGGGTACTTTGGGAACTGTAGTTAGAGAACGCACAAGAGCAGCGCTTCTCAACTTTTAGTCCTCGGGATGTTTTGAATTTCTAATTTCCAGGAGCTCCACAACCATGGCTTGCAGTCAGAGATTTTTTTGGAGGACTGATGCAAAGGCTTAGAATTATTGCGCCAGAGTTTTCTAGATCAGGGAATTCTAAATCCCTCACCAAATTCAAAAACCTAGAATACCATAGGCTGGAGTCAGGACAGTCAAGGTGATAGAACTATGTGGTTCAAATATAGCCTTAGTGGTTAGGATATTAACAGAATATTATCAGCTTTGCATATCAAAGGCATCTCAGCAGCATAGATTTTGATTGATTTTGACCCCTATGAGGTTTTAAATATCTTATCATAAACTCTGAAAGACTGACTTTTGGGTATTTTTAATTCACTAACTGGAGGAATGGTCATATCATGGAAATCATACCATAAAGTTTTCTATTCTTTTTGTTATCAGTACTGTAGCTTTTGTTTTTAACAGGTTTATGTTTCCTTTCATAAAGAACACATTTTTTGAGTATTTGCAAGTGAGTGTAAAAAGCAAATCAGTGTTGACTTAGGTATGTGTGACAGGCATTCACATGAAACTCAGCCATCACTACCACTAGCATGAGTCAAAGTACATAAGGTCACACCTTGTGGAAGCAGTAGCAAAATCAGTCCACAGTTTATGTGGTCAAAGAGGATAAGAACCCCAACCCCTCTCTTCAATACACTGTTCCTTTGTTTCTCAGAAGTGCCTTGGTGGGCAAACATATTATAAAAAGCCATAAATATAACAAAGCTGCCAGGGCCTGTTGAACAGTGCATTGGCACTTTCAGGAAGTGGGGATAGAAAGAAAATCCATCAATTTCCTAACTGGGATCTAATTTAGAATTCGTAACCCCTCAAGCAGGAAGAAAAACAACACATAGAAAGTTGCTGCAAGTTGCAAGAACTTTTTCTTTTTTCCTGACACAACATGACCTGCACACCTCTTGAGAACTGTGGAAGAGTTTGCACAGATTTGCAGTAAAAACCTTCATTCCAGTCTTTTTACTATGCACAGAAAACTGTACAGCTTTCTGAGAAAAAAAATTACCTATTTTTTTGGGGGGGGGTATATTCTTGGGGAAAGTGCACAAAATGCAAAACAAAATTGCATACATTACCTCTATACAAACAAGGAGGTGAAGTGTTCAACATTATGGCTGGACTATCCAAATGTTACACAACGGGTGACTGAAGCTTCAGCCACATGTGATTTTGTTGTGCAATATTGTTGTGTTTTATGCAACATTGATGTTTTTATGTAGGAAACAGAAGTGTTGCACAACAAAAATGTTATGCAAAAATATGGCAATATTACACAAAAAATTGCACTCAATTTTGTTGTGTAAAATTTCTGTGCAACATTTTGATACAATATTTCGGTTGTGCAACATTGTTGTTTTCTATGTAAAGACCAGCAATCTTGCAGAACACACACACACCTTCCTGAAAACAGCCTTCTTTGTATAAACAAAATAGGGGAAGCTTCATACCTTGTCAAAAACTGTGCACTTTTTGGTCAGTCTGTGCAGTTTTCATGGAAAAGTTGCTCATTTCCCCAGCATTGAGGGAGAAAAAAATTCCAAGGTGCCTTGAAGCTATAGGGAAAAAATTATTTCTTTGTTCTCAACTTCCTTCAGGACTTGGAAAGGTTGAGATTTACTATCACTAATAGGAAAAATTCTGCCTCCTTCATGGGGACAAAGTGCTTGAAAAGTTGGCCAGAGATGATGGCATTCATGTATAAAGCATCTCTGTGAATATTGTTTATTGATTACATTGATGTCAATAAATATAAATATAATTGATAAAGGAGCATTTACAATGAGCTCAAGGCAGCAAATGTGGCTCTATTCCTCCTCACTTTATTCTCACAACAGCCTTGTGAAGTAGACCAGTTTGAGGACCCTTCCGCACCTTACCTTCTTCCGGCGCTGGGGTGTGGGGATTGTGTGAGCAGCCTCCAGTGAGAGGCTCTTGTATCCAGGGTTCTTCGGCTCCGCGCGAGCTGCCTGTTTGCGTGAGAGCCCTATCTCTTCCTTCCGCAGAGCAGCCTGGGACTTTCCCAGGCTGCACTGGGGCAGGAAGTGTGACCGGTGCAGCTCTGGAGGCTCCACACGCCAGTTAAGTGCGCACAGGGCCTAGGAGCAATGCACGATCATGCACCATTTTCGGCTTCTAGCCAAAAATGAAAAGGTGCACGATCCACGCCTGCCGGCCCCTGGAGCATCCCACGATTGTGAGTGCTTCATGCAGATCTCTCCTCACAATCACGCAATGCTCCAGGCCCTCTTTCACATGGAAAATGCCGTGAGAAAAGGGCCTGAGATTAAAAGACAAGATAAGCTCCCCTCATGAGTCTATAGCTCAGTGCAACTCTAACAGGTATCAGTCACTGGCACCCAAACTCCTAGTGTATTAGCTGAGCTACTTTCTCCCCCAGTGCAGATCAGTTTAAACAATGATGCAGGCAAACAAGATTGTTTATGAGACTGTGTTTGAGATTTTATTTTTGGAATGGTAGCAGTGCACTGAATCATTTGCTGTGGCTGATGCCTTCCTGCCTATCTCTCTCTTAAAAATAAGAACAATAAAGATGTGACTTGCCAAGAGCACTCATTAGGCCAGACCTGCACTAACACACACTGTAGGTTTCATTTTGAAACTCTCTCCCATTCTGACACTAACTAACATTCACAACAGCAGTATGTTATTCATGTCTCAAATGTCCCTAAAGCAGAGGATGTGAACAGAAAGATGGCTAATGTGATTAAGCATCTGACAGCTCTCTCTGTGGGAGGAGAAGGAGCAGCTCTCCTGGTCAGCTTCAGTTACCTGTGCTTAAGAAGCTCAGGCATCTTTTAAAAGAAACCATTGGCTTTCTTTTTGCAGGAGAAAAGAAACCTACAGAAAGACTCAAGGAAGAAATTAAAACTCAATTGTCCACAACCCAGACTTAATGTTAATGAATGTTATGACCTGAGAAACTGGACAGTGTCAAACTGCAACAACTGAACCCCAGTATCAAAAAATACTTTTAGAAAAAAAAACAGTATTTATTTGTAGGGGGATATTTTATATTTACTGTAAGAAGTAAGAGCTCCTGTTAAGTTCATGGCAGAATACTGTGCACGATGGCTGGTGCATTATGTGTTCTGGAAATTCTAATTTTATGTAAATTTAGAGGAGAAATGTATGCATGTACTGGAGTTGGTCTTTGTTCTTGCACTGTTTTAGCATGACTAAGTAGGAGAGATTGCCACAAAACACTGTTTTCAAAAACAGCAGATGGGGGTGATTTGATCCCAAAGGAACCCTAATTTCCCCTGGAAAAAGTACTTATATTTGTTATCTTGTCTCTATAGGGATTTTTTTGTTGTTGTTAAAAAAAGAGTAAGAACCCAAGCTTTCTTATATTGAGTCTCTAGCCTTTTTTTTTTTTTTTGCATTATAAAATTAAACTAAATTTCCTGCATTTACAGATAATACAGTATTCTACATTTGAAGCTGATTATTGGCTTTTTTAAAAGAAAACAACAACAACTTTGAAGTCAGTGGCTGAATAGTGCCTTCTTGCAACAGTCATTTTATGCAGATTTAGAAAATACATGCAGTTTCAATGGGTTCTTCTTTGTTCAGCCACTGTTCGGGCATGTCAGCTTAGTAGCGGATGCCACACAGCAGGGACTATAAAATACCAACTGGGGGAAAAAGCAGATGAGGTTTAGAGTCATTTTAGTCCCTGTCAAACCCAGAGTTTCTATGCAAAAGGACACAGATTTAATACGGTTGTAATCAGGGCACTTGAAACCTTTAAAAGGCTTCGTGTTTGTGTTGTCAGATTACTTGCTGCAGTTGCATAACCAAGCAAGCAAGCAAGCAAGCAAGAAAAAAAAAAGGCTTATATTTACTGTGTTCTTTTCTATAGCATCAGCCTCAAGAAGATTTATGGCTAACAGAACTTTGATGTGGGATGCTGAATCTTTATCCCTGCAATCCTCACTTTGTGTATCTTCATTCCCGATATAAAATGCAAAGATGGCTCAGAGTCTTGTTGTCAGTTGAATGGATTCTATAAATATTAAATAGTAACCATGTTGTTTGGGCTGGTGGTGATTGTATTAGATCCCTGTTACATTATATATTATACTTTCTTGCAAGCTAACTTTCTGAGTCTCTCTCTCTCTCTCTCTCTATATATATATATATATATATATATGTATAAGAGAGAGAGAGATGGGCCATTTCTGCACTGCACTCTTATAGCTTGATTATTCCACTTTCACCATCCTATGGAATGCTGGAATTTGCAGTTTAGGAAGGAGCTGGCTGGCTGGTCCCTCCCTAAACTGCAAACCCCAGGATTCCATAGGATGGTGAAAGTGGAATAATCAAGCTATAAGAGTGTAGTGGGGAAATGGCCATATAGATATATGGAGAGAGAGAGAGAGAGATTGAGAGAGAGAGATTAGTTGGTCAGATTAATACAAACCATCTTCAGGCATTCTGATCGCATATCAAAAAAATTGGTGAAAAAGGGGGGCCATGCTAGTCCCACAACTATTTTCACATTTCCATTGCCCTTTATAACTTTTTGAAGAGAAGAACTTCGTCTGTCTGTGGAGGCTCACCACACATTTAACAACAATCCAGATTAGTTCTCCTGATAATGTAGAGAACCTCTCTTCTTCAGAAAGTTGTTCTCTATTTGTAAAAGGTGATGGGGCAGGGCTAGATGCTATCCCTACTCAAATGCTTATTCCACACACAGAGCATTTTGAAATACCTGTTAAAGAACCAAATGTGTACCCTTAGCTTAAATGCAAGGTCTAGTTTGTCTAGTTTGTTTTGTGTCACAAAAAAAATACTACATACATAAGACTATGTTTAATGATCTGAATCCAAAAAACATTCATGACACATCCTCCTAACAAAATGGAGCCATTCCACTTCCTTTCTCAGGTTCTACCTCCCTTTACTTTTTCATTTGCTGAAACAGTTGTTCCTGAGAGCCTGCAAAATGATCTAAGCAATAGAGAACAGCCTACAGTGGGAGGCAGAATTTTATAACTGTTGTTATTGCATCTTTTCAAGTCACCTCTGACTTATGGTGAACCAAAGGTGAGCCTATCACAAGGTTTTCTGGGCAAGATTTATTGGGGATGGGGGTTGCCACTGCCTTCCTCTGAGTCTGAGAGAGTATGACTTGCATAAGCTCACCCAATGGGTTTTCATGGCTGAGTACGGATTTGAACTCTGGTCTTCGGGAGTCTTAGTCCAATACCAAAACCACTATGCCATGCTGGCTTTCTAAATTCTCATTAGAAGATAGGAAGTTGTCTTTCCCAAGACAGAACATTAGTTCATCTGGCTTAGGCCCTTTCTGCATGACGTCGCTGTCCTGCTTCTACCACAGGATGGCAGTGGTCGGCAGGTCGTGCTGTTACCCTGTATTGTGGGGGTCCTGGAAGGGACGCCCAAATAACCAAATAAAAACACAAGATGGGGAAATTAGACTCGAGCACTCTCTTAAGCTAACGAGAGGCAGGATAACTTTAGCTGGGATCTTTAACCCTATGTATACAGCGTCAGGTCAGAGAGCGGCTAGACAAGTTCTAAAGCAACGAATAAGATTTTATTGAGAACAAACAACACGAAAGACACGACATACACTAACTAACTGAGAAATAGAAATAGAGAGTTTCGGGGGAGTGGGTAATACGACACCTTTTCTCGTAGTCCTGGAGGGAACGGACGGTTGCAGGGAAGAAAGCTCAGCGCGGTTCGCTGAGGGGAAAACTTCGCTGGACAGAGCAGCAGCAAGGCTGGATGGAAGTCCAGGGTGATCCAAGGAAGGCTCAGAATTGGGGGGGGGGTTATAGGGTGGATTTTACCTACAGGCCATGCCATGCTCGGTGAGAACAAAGGAAATTTAGACCGGGACAAAGGCGTTGGAAAAGGTCAGGTTTTACATGATGAGCTTAGCGTTGGATGACAATAGTATGGCCAGTATGCAAATGGCCCAACATAAAGGAACAGCTCGGCACTCAGCCAGGCATCTTTGTGTAAAGTCGTGCTGAGCAAGGCGGTTTGCAAGAAGGAGTGGTCCCTAAAGCATCGGAGAGGCATTAAGTTGCCTGCCTGAATGAGGTTTGGAATGTACAACCATTAACGGCCGCGCCTATTACGTGCTTGTCCAGTGGCCCTTGCAAACACGTGGAGTAGGGTGGCAGAGAAAGGTCAAGTAAAGGCCAAATTATTTGATATCAAGAGATATCTAGTGCTCTCACCAGACATATCATAACTGTAGTAACAGCGCTTCCACATGACGTCGTCTCCGTCCCACTGTCATCCCATCACAAAGTGTCGCACTTGCGCAACATTTGCAAATCAGAAAAAATCCATTTTGTACCTCCAATTGCACAGTGCTCCTGTACTTACCATTGTGTGGAAGCTGCAGAAGCACAGTTGTGACGCTTTCCTCCTTAGCGCAGCAATGGCAAGTGCCCAGCTGCGCTACAGAAGAAAGAAGCAGAGCAATTGTACTTCCTTCTGCAGGGAGTGAGCAGATGCGGAGGGTAGCATTGCTGACGTGCTCCCTTCTGGACCTGAATTGCAGCATGACGACGCGGAAGAGCATTGTCGTGCAGAAATGGCATTAGTAGTATCTATACTGACTGTAAGTGAGCAGTTCACAAAATGAAGGTGAAACCACAAAACAATGTAAAATTTGAAATAAATTTGATGGGCTATAGAGCAAAAACAAAGTAGAAAATAATTGGAAATGCAACAATGTAGAGAACACTAACACATCTCAAAAATGGTGGGACTGAAAACTTACCCTCCCACTGTCCCAATTTGACAGGGAGAGTCTTGATTAATCTTCAGTTATCTCAATTTTTCAGCTCCTTTAAAAATGTCCCAGCTTCTTTCTCCTGCTCTCACATTCCTTCTTTTGTCCTCAGTTTACTTCAGTTGCTGCAGTAGTTTGCACTGAATTAACTCCATTAAAAAAAGTAGCATGCACTCAACTCAACAGGTGAGATAGGAGAGGAGAGGGTGAAGTCTTGCCCTTTCCAGTAGGCTCAGGGAAAAGCAAAGAGGAATCTTTCCTAGCTTGCCTTTGTCCTTGTTAAAAATATTTGCTGTCTTAAGCACACTTTGATGTTGATTGGCCACATGTCACAGTTTTCATCTATAAAATGCTGGCGAGTATGTAGAAAACCTTAATAAAAAGATTAAATAAGAAGGTCTTTGCCTGGAACAGAAAAGAGCGCAATGTAGTTACCAGGTAAACTGCTCCAGGGAAAACATTTCATTACCAGGATATCCCCACTATAAAACGAACTTACACACAGGGGAGCTGGTTTTCCTAAGTTAGGCCTGAAAACCAGGGGCCAGATACTGTGTTAGGGGTAAAATTTGTTGGACATAACTTTAATACAAATACAACAATAAAAAATTAGCTACAGCTACACTCATAAGTATATTCTTTCTTGAGTAGTCAAATGTAGGGAAAGTAAGGTTGAAGGGACACAAGGCCCAATGGTTTCCAAACAGCAAATGACCAGGTATAGCATCTATCCATGGATATATAATAAATATGTGGCAAGGCTTGCTTTATCATCCAATTTGTATATCATGCCCCTACAGTCCATTGGTGGTGAGGTCACCTGCATCTGGCCAGACTGCAGGTTCTCCCTCTTGCATTCATTTAAACACACCAGGGATTCCCTCCTGCAAATTTAACTTGTGCCTGATGTCTCCTCTTCCCTTCATCTCTACCAGTTGTGACAAAATGATGAAAGCAAACAGGGAACACTCTACAGGGGGCAAAGCAATACTAACATGCACAAAGTACAGCAACGAGTAAAGGAAGACCCCACAAAAAGGGAAAGAGGCCCCAGGGAAAGCAACCCCCCAAGTTACAATAACATGGGGGGAAATCCTTCCAGCCCCCAAATGCCCCAAACCAGCCACAATCTGGGGATTTGCTAAGAATTGTGATGCAACATAAGCCAAGAGAGAGGGTTGCACTGAAAGCCCAGCCAACAATGGATGGCTGCTGTGCTGGCCAGCCTGTATATAGGTCTTCTGGAAATCTTGTGGAGTTTGTAGCCCCGTGAGACTTCCCCCAAGATCTGGTGTGAGAATCATGCCAGATCTTGCTCCAACATCATTTTGAGACTTGAACCTGGCCTTCCCCAAGCAGCTGCTATGAAATGGTAACACTTTCATTTCACTTTAATTGTGATGGTTCAATCCTATAGAATCCTAGGATTTGTAGTTTGGGGAAGTAGTAATGCTCTCTGGCTGGAATTTCTATATACCTCATGAAATTACAAATAGGATGGAGTGAGGGCACTTAACGTAGGACCAAAATACTATAATTGTGTTGTGATTAAGCTGCTGCTCTTGCTTCATTAAAAAGTTGTCTTTATTTTCTTTTTTTAAAAAAACCTTTAAAAGGTTGCTTGTGCAAATATAATTTCAAACATATTTGGTTAGTTTATTTTGGGATGCATTTCTGCATTTTTCTGCCTTGCCATGCTAATAGAGATAAAATCATTCTTTTACTTTTTTTTTCCTTTGATAAACGGAGCACAAGACACAGCTTTCTGAAAATATCTTTCAGTTCTGTATCATCTTTCAGGCTTTTCAAGGTGTGGCGTACGTGTGTCATTTTAGATTCTGAACTAAATGATTTTGCAGACCATGCCTGGACTTCATGGTTTCTTATATGTATTATCTTGAGTTCACCATCATATAGGCCCTTTCCGCACAAGACGAGGGAATCACTCCATGCTGTTACCTACTGCTTCTTCTGAGGTCCGAAGCAACATGGACCGTCCCTGAAGCCCTTCCACAGGCCTCCTCCTTGGTCCAGGGCGGATCGGAGCAGTGCGAGGTCTGTAGATCCGCACTAGTCCAGCTTCCAAAATGGCAGCTTCCAGTTTCCAAAATGGCGGCTTCCAGCTTCCAAAACGGCAGCTTCCGGTTTGTCATGGTCCTGACCAACCACTGAAGCTTGTCACACCTAAAACCCGCCCTCCACAGATTGCAGCTCGCATTGGTGTGAGCCTGCAAATCTGCACAAGGGAGCAGGAACGCAATGGCCCATTCCAGGAAAATAAAGACCTGTTTTTACCAGCCTTTCAAAAACGTGCTGGAGAACCACTTGGGGTCATTTTGGAGTGGACTGAGATGCGGATCTCTGGTAAGTAGCCCGTTCCTAGTCCGCTTCAAGGTGCAGACGACCTCCATGAGAGGATGCACTGCCCCATTCTAATTTCCTGGTGAGGAAAGAGCCATAGTGTTCTGAGGACAAGGGTTGTGATGGAACCACTATACAGGCTGACTCTGCAGTTCCAGTTTTTAGGTTCCTGTCATTCATTTTTATCCCTAAGATCCCTTTCTGGATCTGTGCTCAGGCCTCAAGGTTAACACTACACTGGTTAAGTGGCTGTGTTGATTAGCGGGTTCACTGTGGTAATATGCAAACAAATCCTCCTTGTTATCGTTAACTGCCATAACTGACTTTGGTTTACATAAATCAAAAACCTCCAAGTCACTCCATATTCAACAGCACTGCTCAGGTCTTGTAGACTCAGGGCAGTGGCTTTCTTGATTGATTGTAATGAGGTCTTCTTCTTTTCCTACTGCCTTCTACCTTAGCAAACAGTACTGTCTTTTCTAGTGAGTCATGTCTTTTCATGATAAGTCCAAAGTATCAATCCTTAAACAAAAACAGAGATGTAGAAAATAAAAACAGCAAATATTTATTGTGTAACGAATACAATAAACATTTAGCCTTATGCTGCTTCCACACACAGGCCCTTTCCATACCTTACCTGGTCATGGAGACATCCAGTGTGGGTCCTGGCATTGGCTCTGCCAGCAGGGGAGCATGACAGGAGCACTCCCCTCTGCACTGGCTGCCTCTGTGTTCCAAGAAGTGTGATGGCCATGCCCCTTCCTGACACAGCACATCCAGGTAGTTTTCCAGGCTACGGCTGGGGTAGGAAGCACAGCCATTGTGCTTCCAGGGCCTTCCAAAACAAGGTAAGTCCATGATGGTGGCACAATTACTGGTCATTGATGGGGAAAAACCCATCAATGATTTGTGGTGCAATCGCGTCACCTGGGGATGAGAGAAGGACAGAACCACGACAACATTGTGCATAAGTGTTGTTACAGTCCTGTTCTTCTTCCATCCCTATGATGGGTTGGGAGTGTGGAGTGGAAAGGGCCACAATACACAATAACACTTCAGTCTCATACAAAGTAACGATGCTCCCTAAACTCTCTCCATATCCTCAGCTTCTAAAAACCTGATCAAGGTCACATCCATTCCTTTCTTTCTAACTAGCCTTGTCCACTCTATTTCTAACTCATCTATTGTGATCTATGACTCGCCCCATCTAATTATTTTACAGACAAGCCTCTTGGTTACATACTTTTCCCCATATCCCCCGCCCCCATTCTGTGTTTGGCTGGCTGTACCCATGTTTGCCTGCTTCTTGCTTCACTATGGAAGTTATCTAGATGAGATCTTATCATGAAATACCACCCCTTCAGATATTTTTTTGGTAATTCACATTATCATCCTCTTCCTCTTGTAACCCTTCTGTGTTTTCCTACCACTTGTTTCTTCTTGCCCCTCTTCCACTGAAGAAGAAAAGATGGAATAACTTCACAGTCTCTTTTAAGTGGTAGAGCTAGAAGTATTCACTGGGAAGCATGTAATAGGAGCCAACACAATGATGTTTATGAAGACACAACATAAGGAATACAATGTATAATGAATCCATTAGGATCCAGAATTATTATGTTCTTTATTGATCCAGCTCTCATCTGGACAAGTGTGTTGTTTTATTAATGATTTCATGCAATTGTCTTTCTAGGATACATAATCATCATCATATATATTCTTCCTTTCTTTCCTTTCCTTCAATAACCTTGAGTCAGCCCAAGTGACTGTCTTCCTTTCCACCTTATCTTCATAACAATTCTTCAAAGGAGGTCAGGCTGAAAGAGAGCAACTGCAGTTTCATGACTGAATAGGGACTTGATCCTCTGTCTCACAGTCCGATATTTTAACCATGGCTCCTCTATTTTATCAATACTCTGTGCTCCCAAAATGGGTCCCTTGCTTTCTTCTGACAAATGGAACTAGGGCAGCTCTTCCTATCTCCTTCCTGCATTGCTATCATTCAAGCTTTAAATGCATTTTCCTTCCAAGCGCTCTTCCTTACAAACTCTATCATGAAATTGAAATCTGAGACTCCCTGTTGTTGCTATTTGTGCTTAGTGTCAAGTTGCTTTTGGAACTTTCTGTCTGAAGAAGAGGATCTATAGTAAATGCCCTTGACATATTACTTTTGGCTAGCACTGACCTTTATGTTTATATTTTAAGCAAACTGCTGCAACAACATGAAGATATGTTCACAGATATAGTAATTATAGCTAGAAAATTAACCAGTCTACGATGGACTATTTAAAAATAGAATTTTCCAAAATGTTAATGCACGGTAAAAAATGCTATCTCTGTTTCTATCTTATAAAACGGGCTCGGTATATATAGCGTGGACACAGTCCAAAGCTTGAAGAAGTAAAGGACCAGTAATCAATGGCCATTCCATTAGCACAAATAAGAATGCATAATGCAGGACAATGTGCAAAGAGGGAACCCAATCCAATTTCTAGTTGTGTAGCTGGTTCCAACAGCATTTTGTTGGAACTCGAAACATTTCAGAAGCAACTGCATGCCAAGAAACTATAAGAACAAGTGCACTTTACATGCACAACTGGAAAGACCAGCAGAACTTTGCTATTACACTGTTTGCCTCTCCTAAAATTACACTAGATTTAAGCCAAGGACATCCAGAGACAATCTCTTGGAAATGTTTTCTCATACTATGTAGCACAGTAAGACTATCTGACCTAGGGAATCAAGCTGGCAAGGACAAGTTGAAGAGTGCCAGCAGGAAGAAGTGATGGGAATTATGAGAAACAAATAACAGGAGTCTAGGAATATCCTGGGAGACAATATACCACAGAACTGGAAATGCAGCAGACAGATGCCAAATATGGAAGTGGAGCCAAAGTAGGAAGAACGTGGGTGATGCGAAGAAATAACCAGGAAAGTAGGGAAAATAAACAAGTATGGGAGGCAGGTAAAACAGGTCAGGTAGAGTTCCCTCCCATGTGCTTGTGGTGTGGAATGATGAGTGTTAAGAAGTGTATGCAGCTCACAAGTTGATTTCCTTTTTCCAGATCAGAGCAATCTGAACTAAGCCAGGGGGAGAAAATTAGAAAGAAGAAAAAACATATTTTCTTCGTAAGTATTACGCAGGTAGAAAGTATTTACTTCATAATATGTAAGCTGGTTCCTACTCACATTAAATAACAGAATGCCAGGGAATTTTTAAAAACTATAAACTAGGTATTCATTGAAACTACATCTTAGAAATCAGTTTACTAAATGTGCATGACCAGTTCTCCTAGCAAGCCAGGGACAGAGCCAGAACAGAAATAATTCTTTGCTCATCAAAACTTTCTTGAAAAGGGCCTGTCCCATTTTATGACATGGTTGAATTACAGGAACATGGGACTAGTTTTATTTTTCTTAATACGTGTAAAAGCAACTGAGAATTTTGTCTAATTACCTGTTGGTTACTGTGCACTCTGAAATTATCCTTTATTTAGCAAGTTGTACCCATAAAAGCTGAGCTGCTAAGAGCACTGGCTAATCATTGTCATTCTGTGAGAAGAATCATGGCACAAAATGACAAACCAAGAAGGGTGAGCCATAGGAAGAACTGAGGGGTGGCTACAAATTTCTTTTTCTGGCCACAAAACTCTTATTTGTGTATGACACAAAGGGAGTGAACTAACCACTGACAGCTTCCTCAAGCTCTTGCATTGAGTTTTTAAAATGCAGTCCATCAGTCTGGTTGGGGCACTTTTTCAACAGAACATTAGTAAGTTATTAAGTTGCAGATAAATTGCTGAGTAAATGCTGCTGTCCTTTTAAGAAAAGCAACCTCATAAAAGCTCATTGAACATCTATAAATTCCTGAAATGTCTAAACCCTTTGGGTTGGGTTGTGGTCTGAATGAATGAATGAATGAATGAATAAATAAATAAATAAATAAATAAATAAATAAATGTATTTGTTGTGGGAAAAGCATAGGAATCTGGAGTCTGAAGCTGAAATTAATCATAAAATTGAGCATCTAAAAGTGGTATGTTTTAGGGGGTCTAGAAAATCTCGGTATGCTTGTCTGAAAGCCAGGAGTGCTGTTTTGATTCAGGCTTGGGTGAGCAATTAACAAAATTATGTGTCTGTTGACAATTATATGGTCTCTGTGTGATTTTCAGTTACCAAGGAAAGCTCCTGATAGCTGCATTTTGAGCTGATTTGATATCTTCCCATTTGTTGGTTGACATTCTGTTTTTATCGTTAGGAGCAGGTGTTTGCCTTCACTTCTAGGAGATAATCTAGCTGACGGGCTCACTTTGTTATTGAATATTTGTTTTTCCTGGAATCTCCGGACCAAATGTTTATGTTGAGACTTTTCCACCAGGATACTAAGAGATGTCTTTTTACACTAAATTAATTTCAGTGCGGAGCTGCCCATGGAATTATACCATTTCAAGATATTTACTTCATTCAAATTATACTGTTGCAGAGTGAAAGGAGGCTCAAGACCAAATCTCTCTTGTACAATTTCAGGAATGGAGCATTTTAAGATTATAATTGTGAATTATTAATTGTAAATTATTCTAGTTTAAATATCTATCAGCTATATCTATATCTATCTATCAGCTATATCTATATCTATCTATCATCTATAAACTTCACACACACACACAGTACAAGTATACTTCATAACAAATATGCTTGTACTATGTCAGGGCTTTCCAAATGGTGTGCCATGACATGTATGTTGCCTGAAGTGTGTAGGTGTGTCACCTACAATCTTGGAAATGCACGTTATTATTTATAAATCATATATTTCTAAAAATATATGAAAGGTTTTCATGAGATATGTTGTGTTCCCATACATTTTGTTATTACAATTTATGTATGTGTCTGTATCTCTTATAAGGGCTTAGTTTAACCTCCGGTTTGCTAGTAAAACTGAATTACTGTGTTGTGAAATGATGCATGCCTAAAAAAGTGTGTCACCAACATGAAAAGTTTGGAAAGCTCTGTACTATGTATTAAAGTTTGTAACCATTCTTGATCGTAGACCGTAAACAGAACCAAAGGGTTTATCTGTCAGACCGTACTGTCCTTTGCTCCTGAATGCATATTGGAACAATTCTCACCTATTTTCTGCCTCTTCTTTGAACTCTGTCACTGCTTTCCTGTCAGAAATATCTGAGTCAATAATTATGGGGAAAAGATTCTTAAAATGTAATTTCCTTTCCCTGAGAAAACATCAGTGTTTAAGCTGCATGTAAGTGTTCATTGCTAGAGAGAGCTTCAAAAAAAGGAGTCTGGAAATAATTTGCCCATGAGGGGCTACTATGTATGCCACCATCCAAAGCAGTTCTTCCTTTGATAAGGGAGGAGTCACATCTAAAGGTCAAGGTATTCACTTACTACCTTCATTGGACACATCAGCTTGTAGCAATTCTGTCAGGCTGGGATATAAACTGCTTTTGTTCTATGCAACACTATACTGAATAGAAGGAATGAGATTCTATTATTTTTTCTAAAAACAAAAACAAAAACAGAGAGAGAGGTTAGAGCTCTCATCCCTGTTGACCAAATAGAGAGGTTCTGAATTAGGGCTCAGAAAGTTATTCTGAAGAAGTAATTAGTCATTATTATAGTCCCAAGACCCTCAAACTAGTTATTTTCTGCTACAGTTTTTTTAAGTGACTCTTTATGTGCAGGTCTGAGTGAGATTTCCCATCTCTTAAAAACAACTAAAACAACTGGTTTAAATCACTTTATCAATAAAAATAGAGTACCACCTTCAGCTAATCTGTGGAACAAAACATCATCCCTTTCCACATTAGCCTCCCATCCCAGCATGGGGATGGGAGGCTAATGTGGAAAGGGATGATGTTTTGGGGATGGGGATGGGAGCATGGGGATGGGAGCGGAGCAGGATCACAGTGACCCTTCTACACGTCATTCTTGCAGTTCCATTCCTCTCCCATTCCCAGGTGGTACAATTGCTGATTAAATCATTGACAGGTTTTCCCCATCAATGACCCACAATCTTGCCACCATCATGCACTTACCTCTCCTGCAGAAGGCCATGAAGTATGATGGCAGCACTTCCTGCCCCAGTGCAGCCTGGGAAAGCACCCAGCTACATGGGGGAAGGAAGAGGCTTGGCCATCATGCTCCCTTCCACAAGGAATCAATTGGGTGCAGAGGGGAGCACTCCCATTGTGTTCTCTTCCCAGCAGAGCTGTTGCCAAGATTGCCACTGGAGGACCACACAAGAAGGTAGGGTGTGGAAAGGGCCTCTTGTCCACTTCATCACCAATCTTTCTAAAATACTTAGTTAGAATGCTATTTTATCACTTTGTAGAGAGCTGAAATTACATCCTGCTTTTCTAAATATATGCTTTTGTTTTGCAGTTAATCCTTTTCTTTGGATTATTCAATGTACTGACCACCCTGAAAATGCTGTGTTATTACCTTGTTATTTTCTATGATCTAGGGGATTGAAGAGTGTTGAGGGGAATTCAAAGCCATTTATAAGTATGAATACCAGGCATCTTCACTCACTTGGTCATTTTAAAAAAGGAGTAAGACATGGCAATTGCTGAAATTGGATCCTAGAATGACATCCCATGGGTCTAGTCTAGTTTCTAAACATTAACAAGTTCTGAGATATTGGCTAAGCTACATGTTATTAGGCAAAATTATATTTTTATCTGAAAGAAAGCACTTGTGTCTTCTTTGATGGCCTGTTGGAAAGTCTTACAAACTACTATGTGAATTTTGTTGTATTTTGCTGTATGACCAACACAGTTATGCTTGAATATGTTTTCAGGATTCAAGGATACCAAATTTAGTCACAAGAGGGGAATCCTAAAGAAGAGGAAGCCAAGGGATGGGAACTCAACTCTTTGAGGTTTCTGCCACCAACATAGGTAAATATTTTTCATTGGAAACACATTCAACAAGTTTTAGCCATATAGCACATAATTTTTTCCCACCAGATGCACTAGTACAGAGGCTTCTTCCTAAATTCAATGTTCTCTGCCTAAAAAAGGGGCAGGTAACCTCACACAGAGCAGAAAAAGCTTGGCTCTCAAGAGAAGTTACTTTTTTCTGTTGCTAATGGAGTTGAAATTTTATTACTTGGGATTTAAGGGTGTTTGTTCCCAGTTCCCTCATGGCCACAGAGGGGAGTGGCCTGAGCCAGCATTGATATCCCTTCAGACCATCTTAGTTCACAAGAAAAGAAACATTTTAAAGATGAAATGTAGGCCTATGACTCCAACATCATCAATTTTTAAAATTCTTCTTCTGTATGATTTTAACACCTTAGCCTGATCTAGAAGCCAGTGGAGCTTCAAAAGCCTGCCTGGTGTATTTTGTGATTTTTAATTAGCCCAATAAAGATATCACTATTTGATGGATTTCACAATTTGTTACATTTTGTTATATGGCCAACATGGTTACCTGTGAATATGTAAACTATTGAGTATTCATCTTCCAATATGCTACAATCATATTAATTACAGCAACATGTTTCACAAAGGTAATATTACTTTGTTTTTAAAAGACCAAGTAGCTAGAAGTACAATTCTGTATGTTTACTTTAAAGACGTTTCAATTGATTTGATAACTTGTTAGAAACAAGTAACCCAGGAAGCTACCTTTCTGGATTGCAGTGAGAATCAAAATTAAATGACCCGTAGTAATAAAATGAGAAGTTTCTTTTTTAAACTACTGTTCCAAGCCCAGTTGACATGTCTATTTGGGTTTTAAGCAATGGATCATGAGTTTATTCATGTGCTGGAGGGGCATACTGCTAGTAGTTTTGCTTGATATCTTGTCTAAACATCTTGAATATTTGAATAAACTTGAATATATAGACTTCATATTGCAGGGAAACTAGGGGAACAAGACTTGACAACATGAAAAAACTGTTTGAAATCTGTACTGTCATGGCACTGTATCATATGGTTTCATTTTATGAACCACATTATATCCATTCCAGAAAAAGCTAAGAATTATTAAATGAATTCACAGTTCTCTATGAATGCTAGCGACAGTATCAAAGAGTATTTTTATAAACAATGGAATATTGTAAATTTAGGGGACAATTCACCTCTCAAAGACATAGTATCCTGCTCAAAACTCCTGTTGATATTTATGGCTTTCTGGACTGTGTCCTAGATATGGAAAGAATATCCAAAAATATTTGAAAAATGTGCTTCTTTCAAGAAGTCCTAGTGAGAAGAACCTTGGACTGACGAGAATATTTGAGTTTGGGAGTTATCCTACGCAAGATTCAGACATGGTTATTTTGTAGAAAAAACATTTTCTGCTCAGAAAATACAATACTTGGAGATTTATTCTACACAAAAATTTGAAAATTTTTGCTCAGAAAATGCTGTTCCTACACAGAAAATTCTGTTTTCTGCCCATATGAATTTTGCTCAAAATAGTCTTGAAGAGCTCTGCTGTTTTTAAAAACCTTCTTACAGCGGGAAGAAAATTGCAAAAATGTCCTTATTGTTTACTTCAACAAGAAAATTGACAAAGAATTACATCCTATTTCACCTTACTTTTCCTTCTGTTTGTTACTTCACGTCATTTCTGACTTATGGCAACCCTAAGGTGAACCTATCATAGGGTTTTCTGGGGCTGAGAGTCTGTGAAATGCCCAAGATGACCCAGTGGATTTTCATGGCCAAGTGGGAAATTGAATCCTGGGCCCTTTTGGCAACTCACCTTTTTGCGGAGCTGGGGTGCAGGGATCGCACGAGCAGCCTCTAGTGAGAAGCTCTCGCATCCTGGTTCCTTCAGCTCTGCAGCTGCTGCCTGCTTGCACGAGAGCCCCTCCACTTCCTTCCACAGTGCAGCCTGGGATTTTCCCAGGCTGCACTGGGGCAGGAAGCATACGCACCACAGCTCTGGAGCTCCGCACACACGGCAAGTGCATGCGGGACCCCGGAGCAATGTATGATTGCGCACTATTTTTGACTCGCAGCCAAAAATGAAATAGTGCGTGATCAGTGCCTGCCAGGCCCTGGAGCATCATGCAATTGTGAGTGCGTTGTGTGGACCGCTCCTCACCGTCGCGTGATGCTCCAGGGGCCCTTTTGCATGGCAAAGGCCATACGAAAAGGCCCTGGTCTCCATAGTTGTAATCCAACACTGAAACCACTGTACTGTCAGGGAGTGAGGTATGCACCTCAGAGCACGTGCAGAGTGCAGAAAGTTGAAAGCAGCACCCAACCACTGCCAGCTGCTCCAGACTGGTAAAAATAGCCATGCAGACTCATTGTGTTAAGGCTTAGTGATGTTTATTCACACAAACATGAGATAAGCAGTAGGGCTTCTGGCAGCCTGCCTAGAAGCAAAACAGCAAGAACAAAAAGCATGGAAGACAGACAAAGAGTATGGCCAAAGGCAGTTCCAGAAATGACCTGAGGCAAATTACAAAGCCAAACCCAAGTCTTAACCATAGCCTGGTACATATTGGGTGATCCAGTGCATCCACAGCGCACATTCTCCTCATGTTGGATGCTCACTCACCTTGCGAGGCAGGCTAGCCATAACAAATCTTGCAGCTGCACTGCCAAGGTCACATTACCTCATCTTTCTGTCCACCAGAAAAATCTTCTTGGATATACTACACTCACATTCTGAATGCCCTGACATACACCACACTAGCACCAACCTTAGGGGATTAGAATTACTCATAATCCTCTTCTGATACCTAAACTCTCTTCTGCTGATCTCATACAACTGCCAGTAGACCAATCTGCCAGCAGAACTGCTGTGCTGGCTAAAATTTGCCAGCCAAAGAGCCAAATCAAGGGCCAGCAAAGTTGTAAGATGAAGAAGAAGCTGAATTTTGCAACTTCTTCCCATTCAGGGACATAGTTCCAGTGCTGGCACCAAGTTAGACAAAGGCCATTTCCACATGATGATGTTGTCCTGCTACAGGGATGCATTGCTGGTGGTCTGCGAGTTGTGCCTTTGCATAACACGTTGTTGTGGTCCCACAACAATGCATGGGGACCTATCACGATCCATTAATGGCCTGCAATTGCACAACACTCCTGTCGCCAGTGGCCATGCAGAACAGGGAGAAGTATGATGTAGGTGCTTCTTTCTCCAGTGCAGCATTGGAAAGAGGCCAGCCGCACTGCAGAAGGAGGGCATGTGTAGCACTCTCTTCCCATCCCCAGGCAGTTGGCTGGGTGTGGAGGGGAGCGTTGGAGACACGTTCCCATCCTGGCAAAAGCACTGCTAAGATGAAGCCAGGACGTCAGTGGCCAAAGGTAATCCTTAGTAATTTTCAAATTCTAAGCTTAGAAGTAAAATTTGGGGTGGGGGGTGGATTCAGAACAGCTGCAGCTAACTTAATATTGGTTCATCTGCCCCTTGGCCATGTTGGCCAGTTAGGATTGCATCAAAGAAATAGACATTTACATTCTGTTTCGCAAGATTTTAAACAGCAGTTTTCATCACTCACATCTAAATGCTCTGAATACAGCTCTAATTCTCACAGACTGAGTAGATCCATAATGTGGATCATCATCATCAATCTAAAACTATGGGCCAGGATTTAAAGATGACAGGATCCAAAGAATTATGGAACTACTTGTGCCCAAATTGTGCAACTGTTTCCATATATGAAGTGAACAGTTGTATGTATGCTTCTTGTTTGGCATCTCCTTCCTCCCTTTCCTTATTGAGCAGTAAACCACTTTTTGAAACCCAGGGTAATTCGACTAAACATATCTGAGCACTTTGGGGAGACTTAACTATTTCTATACAGCCCAAACACTATTGCTTGCAAAGTGTTTTCTGCTCTTATTGAATGTCAGGGGATGGTCTACCTGGATAAGAGGCTTTTTTCCACAAATTGCATTAAGCATACCACAATAAAGCCACTTATCTTTGGGATTGTTCCCTAACGGTCTGTTGATGGTTTAAGAACATTAAGGTTGCATCTAAGAGTTAATAATTAAAAGGCAGCTGGTGCAAATATAACACTCCTGTCCCAGGCTTGGTAAGTAAGGTCATGGTACAACAGGGGTTGTGAGGTCTGTGCGTACTACTTGTATTTGCATATGTCAGAACAGCCTGCGAATACTAACAGCACAGGCACTTCACATCTGCTTCTGTTTACTCCCATGCTAACAGTCAAATGTACAAAAGTACTGTGTTAATTGCTCTGCTACACAGTGACTGTTGACACATTCTCCACAGAGCTTTTCATAAATACACAGTTGCAAATAAACTACTAATGGCTTTGCTTATTTTGCAGCCCTGTCCCTGAAGGAGATCCACAACATATACCCACATTAATGATCCTCCTATTTAGCACTGTCTTGTTGCTAGCTGTCGTAAAGGTTTGTAGAAAGGCAGTATCAATTAAGAACCAATTATCCACAAAGTGGGGGGAAAAGTGAAGACATAAATAAGTAATGTGTGAGAACAGAGAACCCTGAACAACAACTTGAGGTGAACTTTGAGGCAAGGGCACCGACTAGTGAACAGATCCTCTCTATAATGAAAACTGCCCCAGCCATGAGCTTTATGAAACACAAAATGTTGCTTTTTTCAGAGACAACACTCCTTCCCACACAAAACATTTGGCCAAAGGCAACATGTGATGAGGAGAAGAGGGGTTTTGCCTCTTTGCTTCTCTCCAATGACCACTCTTTTCCTGGAATATTGGGATGCAGAGTCATTGTGCATATATACGGACGTGCATATGCTCTCCACATGCCTGAAAACAGGGAATAATCAGATATACATGTGTAAGTTCCCCTTTTCCTAACACTGTGTTGAATACTGGATGACACACTGAGGCAAACAAGTGTAGGTCTACTGTGCCTCTGCTGATCAGTTACACATATGGAGAACATCTTCTGAATAACTGTAGTATGTACCTACAGTTCTGGTTTCCCACTATTTATTTCTCATTGATGTAGGGTCTGCATTGAAGGAGTTGCCAGTGATTATGATAAAACCAGAGCAGTGGGAGCAACACTCCAGATTCAGCATCTATAAGAGACCCTACTACTCTATGCCAGGTTTTATTTCTAAGTCTTTCCAGATATTTGAAGATGATAGAAGGTAGAGAAGTTTGATACATTATGACCCAAATCCTGCTGCTGGTCCTGACTAGAGTAAACGCCTTGAACTAGTGGGATATACCTTAGTGTTTACTCAGATCCCTACACACAGACTACATTTTGTCTCACCATTTAACAGCTGAATGTGTCTGCTCTAGTTGGGACCAACCGACCGAATGAAAACCTATCTGTATTGAAGGAATAAAGCATGGGAATAAGAGTTGTGATTGGATCTCTCATCAAGAGACAAAGTTGTAAATTTCTCTATTGATTTGTTGTTGTTGTTGTTGTTGTTGTTATTTGCCATCAAATCAACATTGATTTATGGTGAATCCACAAAAGTCCAAATCAACATTGATTTATGGTGACCCCACAAATGAAAAACCTCCAAGAGACCTGGTCATGAGCTGCCCTGCTCAAGTCTTACAAACTGAGAGCTATGGCTTCCTTGACTAAAACAATCCACCTGCAGTGCAGTCTTTCCCATGGATATATTTGTATAATTTCTCAAGCTTTGCCATGATTCTTGCTTTTTATGATAGTTTCAGAAGCACAAGAGACATGCCAGAAAGAAAACTGGCCACCTTCTGGTTCCAGAGTAACCCCCTTGCCAAGGGAAAACCAATCTTGTATTATCTAATATCCCCTTTGACCAAAAATAAATAATTCTATTTGGGTAATCTAGGCTACTTCCTTAATTCTCTAATCAACATTAACAGGTCTGAATTGTAGCCCTTTTGATTACATGTGTGCAGTTCAATACACAAAAATTGTAACATGCAAGAAAAATTAAAAGAGTGAACAATATAAAATGTACACTTATGTAGGAGAAACCCAGAAAACAAAGAAAACAAGATTCTTGTTTATTGAAAACAATCTGAAACACATGTTATTTGTATTATTTGTGGGAGGACAGCGCTAAGTCTATTCTTAATGTCGTTCAGGCTGAAGGCAAATTTAGAATGGAGGCATCGAGGTAAGTCACCCTTAAAAAAGAAGTTCCCCAGATCCTTACAAAGAAGCTAATCATATCTCAGTTTAAGTTCTCTCGTTACAATGAATTTTTGCTATAGGAATATAGTTACTGTCACACTGAAAATAGCCAATTATCTAGCTAGTTGGGTATTCTGACAATGGGCTAAATTAAAGGCTTCAGAAGAAGAAACAGCTCCACTCAATGGCTAGACAGTTGTGCAATATTAGACCCATGGAAAGCCCTTTCTTCCTGCCCTTTACCCATTACTAGCTTTCACCCTAAAGCATGAATATTGATGGTCCTCGTAATTGGTATCCTCCCTCACCCTCCATTATTCCTTAAGTCAGCAGTCCTGGTCTGAATCATGCCAAGAACTATTTGCTTCAGTAATATCCAACCTCAAAGAGTTGCAGAAATTAATTGCTTTATCATTTCCGTTCCAAATGCTCTAATTTCATCAGATGCTTTTGTGTATAATGAGACAGTGTATTCAGAAAGAAGTAAGCTGCCTCTTAGGTCCCTGAGCTATTATTTACCTCTTCACCACTTGCACTTTCTGTATAAAAGAAAACAAAAGGGGAAAAATGATGCACTGTACATATGACAACAGGAAATGTACCCACACAAGGGCTTCAGGCAAGAGAAATGAGTTCTCTGCCAGAGGTTACTTGAGTGCTACTCCAGAAGATCACCTGTGCTGGGTAGGATGGAAGAGCTTGAGAAAATTAATTTTTGTGCCACAGTTTCCAAAATCCACAACAACATGGTCAGGGATTCTGAGAGGCTAGATCTGAATCAGTGGAATTTACATAAGTATCATCTTACAACTCAGGAGCTGATACAGTGGGTCTTCTCTATTTGTGACTAGCCGTTGGATTTAATCTCCCCTCCGTAATGTCTTGCTTTTGATACCATTGACCATGGTATCCTTCTGGGCCACCTGGCTGGAATGGAACTTGGAGGCATTGTTTTATAGCAGCTGTGTTCCTTCTTGGAGGAGTGAAACCAGCAGGTGGTGCTGAAGGACTCCTGTTTGACCTCTGGCCCTTGACCTTTGAAGTCCCTCAGGGTTCCATTTTGTCCCCCGTGTTATTTAAGATATACATGAAAATGCTAGAGGAGGTTGTCCAGAGTTTGAGGGTCATCAATATGCAAGTGGTACCCAGCACTATAAGTCCTTTCCTCCTCAGTCCAAGAGGGCTGTCTTGGTTCAAAACCAGTATCTGTGTTCAGTAATGGACTGGATGAGGGCAAACAGATTGAAACTTAATCCAGACAAGAAAGAGGTGCTTCCAATAAGTTGAAAGGCAGACCAGGGAACAGAGATTCAATCAGTGTTAGATAATGTTATGCACCTCTTAAAGACACAGGTTCACAGTTTGGGGGTACTCTTGGATTCAGCTTTGAACCTGGATTTCTAGGTTTCTGTACTAAGAGTGCTTTTGTATATTTAAAGCTTGTGCTTCACCTGTGCCCATTCCTTGAGATGTTGGATTTGGCCATTGTGGTACATGCCTTAACTACACCCCATTTATTTGTAAACTTCAGCAGATGCAACAAGCTGCAGCTGGAATGTTAACCAGGGCAGATTATAGGGACCATACCACTCCCTTTTTACAACAGCTCTCACTGACTGTCAGTTTGTTTTTGGGCATAATTCAAAGTATGACCTATGAAGCCCTATATGGCTCAGGTCCAGTCTATCCTTATCTCCCCATATGAGCCTTTCTGGGCCATGAAATCATGAGGAGAGCTTCTCCCCTCAGTCCCACCACCGTCACAAACATGGTTGGTAGGCACATGAGATAGGTCTTGTCTGTGGCTGTCCGTATACTCTGGAACTCCTTTCCGAAGAAGGCCAGAATGGTCCCCTCCTGTCTGTCTTTCTGTTGGCAGGCAAAACCTTTTTATTTCAATGGACTTTTAATACAGAAAGTTCTTAAAGAACAGACTAAGAGAAGGTGTATTGTTTTAAACTCGACTGTTTTAAATGGCTTTTTAAAAATCTTTTGAATTACATTTTATTAAGTGTAGATCTGAACCGTTTTAATACTGTGATTGCTTTAATTACATGTTAAGGCTGACTTTTTTGTATGTTGTTAGTTGTATTGTTCTTTTGAAATTGTATGCTGCTTGAATCCCAATTTTAGGAGAAAGGCAAGACACAAATAGATAAAATAACAACTTCTCCAAGCTCTGGAGAGGACATAGACTAAAAGGGAAAGGGCAATTAATGCAGATATGTTGATGAATAATGTGAAAGTTTTCACGCCAATGCATGAAAAATGCCAGAATTCAGTGATGATGATTATTTTGGCCACTTTCCTTAAGGTCTGGGAACTATTCACAACGATGTGGCTATCTGGTCGCAGAAGGGAGAGAGAAGCTCTCTTCATCACAGAAACAATAATGCTGATGTCGCCTCTCTCCAGTTTAGTTGCCCTCAAGAGTTCATTAGTTAGATCAGGCTTGGGAAGAAGATTCAAATTTGGGTGCCAATTCAAATGCACTTCCCATTGAAAGAAATGCAGCAAAACGGATGACACTTCAGGGCTGTTGCTATGGGTGCAGCAAAATGGGGGAATTATCTCTTCAAATACAAATTCCGCCCTTCCAATGAGATTCTCCTTCAGTCCCTCAGTTTCTAGCATTACAGAGAGTGAGACCTGGAAAATCATTCACACAGAGAACTCTTCTATTTGCTGTATTCACATTCCCATGGTAACTTTGCTAACACATTTTTTGGATGTCTAAACTGCATTTCTAAATGATAATCTGAAGCTTCAATGACTGCAGTGAAGTGTGGAGACTGAAGGAAAATTTGACTAGTTGTTATGGTGGGGGCAGTGTTCTTGTTTTGCCCCCCATAGCTACACTTCTATGATAGCTACATCAGAAAGTAGATGCCATCCAACTACACAGTATTGTTTTCTATTCAATGCAATAAGAACATACATCCAATTTGGACTCTACTATTGATGTCCCAGCATGGTGTAGTGGTTTGAGCGTTGGACTATGGAAAAGAGTTCAATACCCCACCCAGTAATGTAAACTCACTGGGTGACCTTGGGCATGTCCCACACTTTGAGCCCCACAAAGTCCCACGATAGATTTGTCTTAGGTTTACCATAAGTCAGAAATGACTTGAAGGCACACAACAATGAGAACAACAGCAACTGATGTCCCAAATCCACTAAAGGATGTACAGAGAAAACTAATATGGGCCCCTTGGGTGGGGAGGAGTATGCTTCAATCTACACCTTGCTCAGCAACCCAAAACAGTCTTGCCCCACTCCAGTGGTCTTGTGCAGGATCATTGGGGATGAAGATGAGGTTAAAGCCTCTGATCCCACTCCAGCAACAACCAGTGTGAACATGCATATAGATGCCATGTACGCAAGTGTGTGCAAAGGTATGCATGGAGTGTTACTTCTTAAGAGGAACTAGTTATCCTACTCATCAATCAAACCAGATAATTACTCACTACTGCAGTTCAGGAAAGATAAGAAAATGTTTTCTTGCTCCCCCAAGTGGCCAATTAAGACACCGTGCCATGGAAATTCTGAGAAAAGGGTTGGAGACATGAGGCCTTGCATCTTGCCTCTCCTATTACCAAGCCTAAGTCAGCATGCATACACAGTAATTAGTAATAGTTAGACAGTCCCTTTCATTGTAATGAACCCTAGGTAATTACAACTATGGTCATTATAGGCCAAGAAGTAATTGGCTTCACCTTGCTACTTCCAAAAGGAAGTAGTTACCAGAGTAACTCATTAGAAATATCAGTTACTTCCTAACTCTTTCAGCCTATATACCTCCCTCAGTCTCACTAACTGACCCCCACAAGCCAAAGCAGTTGTCTTTGGGGGGGAAATTGTAATTCATGATGTGTTGGACTAAAGAAACCCTCTTCTAAAAAGGATGATGGGAGTTGTATACAGCTTATCTTGATTGGATCAAGTTGGGGATAGCTTCCTTGATCCTAATTTTTGAACAGTAAGCACAATTGGCAACCAGCATGGTGGTTGGCCCCAGATCTTAAGACTGCATCTGTTCAGATAAATGGGATAATGTACATCTCCCCCAATTTTTTTCTCCTTAGCAATGCTGTTTCAGTTAATATCTCATTCTCTCATTAGATGTCCCATTAACAATATTGAAAAGCTGACACAAAGGTATTAGCGAAACCACAACAATCCACCATGTCTGTTGTGATGAAATCTTAGCAGTATTTTACTTCTCCTGGATGCCTGTAACCAGTCCTTTGATTTTTAGCACAGATGGATAAAATGAGGTAAAAGACAACTAGTGGGAAAATTAAGTAATAAACAAAAAAAATCTGTTATCAAATTCATAAGCAATATTTGGATGGAGCTGATTAATTGTGTCACCTATTGATCTGTTTGCCCATAAAAGCCAGTCACCAGTACTTTTTGGATGCAAACCAGTTACTTCAAAGTCAATACTGTTGGCCTCCGTGGAGGCACACAGCACTTTCTGCCCTTTGCTTGTTTGCATCAACTTAGGATGGGGAAGCCAAAGAATGCTCTCCTCAGACATTTTGTGAGAATGGTTAGATAAGTTTGTTGCTTGCACATTTTGGAAATATGCAAAGAAGCATCGCCAACTGAGTGCAGATTTTCACATGCTCGCATGGGGGAGATGTACATTATCCCATTTATCTGAACAGATGCAGTCTTAAGATCTGGGGCCAACCACCATGCTGGTTGCCAATTGTACTTACTGTTCAAAAATTAGGATCAAGGAAGCTATCCCCAACTTGATCCAATACAATGTGGGAGCAACCACTACATGGACTACAGTTTCCAGAATCCCTGGCCCAGAATGATCATGGGTGCTGTAGTCCAGAAAAGTATTTTTTTTCTCAAGCTTTTTCATAGTCATTCTAACACCAGCATAGGCTGGTATTGTGCAGCCCTCCATATATTGTTGAATTCCAATTCACAAGAATCTTAGCCGGCATAGTCAATGGTGACGAATGCTAGGATTTGCAGTTCAACACTATCTAAAGAACTGCACAATTCCCACCCATGGTTTGCTTGTATAATTTTCTAAGCTCAGGCTCAAAAAAGCCATCAAACTAATTTAAGAGTTTTAGAATAATTTACACACAGAAAAGAGAAGGGGAAGAAAGACAGGAATGTGTGTTATCATGGTTAAGATATGTCTGGTGAGAGCACTAGATATCCTTTTGATATCAAATAATTTGGCCTTTGCTTGACCTTTCTCTGCCACCCTACTCCACGTCTTTGCAGAGGTCCACTGGACAAGCACGTATTGGGTGCGGCCGTTAATGGTTGTACATTCAAAACCCCATTCAGGCAGGCAACTTAAGCCTCTCCTATGCTTTAGGGAAAAACCTTCTTGCAAACCGGCTTTGCTCAGCGCAAATCTACACAAAGCCGCACGGTCAAGAGCTGAGCCATTCCTTTATGTTGGGCCATCAGTACACTGGCCATACTATTGTCATCCAGCGTTCAGCTCATCATGCAAAACCTGACCTTTTCCAACTCCTTTGTCCAGCTCCAAATTTCCCTTGTTCTCACCGAGCATGGCATAGCCTGTAGGTAAACTCCACCCTATAAAAGGTCCCCATTTTCGGGACTTCCTCAGAACACTTTGGACTTCCATCCTGCCTTGCTATCGGTTTGTCCAGTGAACAACCGCGCTGAGTTTCCATCCCTGCAACCCCATCTTCTCTCCAGGACTACGAGACCAGATGTCGTATTACCCATTCCCCAAAGCTCTCCATTTCTGAGTTAGCTGTGTGCATGTGTTGTCTTATTTGTTGTTTATCCTCAATAAATGTTATTTTTGTTACTTTAAAACCTGTCTGGCTACGCTCTCTGACCTGAAGCCGTAGACATAGGGTACAAGAGTTACCCTGCCTCTCGTTAGCTTAAGAGAGTGCTCGAGCTTAATTTCCCCCCTCTTGTGTTTTTATTTGGTTATTTGGGCGCCCCTCCCGGGACCCCCAACATACAGGGTAACATGTGTTGTTAATTAACTGCTATTTAGTGGTATTCATCTTACAGCAACCCTATGAATGAAACCTCCAAGACACCCTGCTCAGGGCCTAAAGATTGAGGGCTGTGGCCTCCTTGATGGGAGACACGTGGCTGGATAATAGGATGTGTGAAACGGATCTAGGAGTCTTGGTGGACCACAAACTGAACATGAGTCAGCAATATGATGCGACAGCCAAGAAAGCCAATGTGATTCTTGGTTGCATCAATAGGAGTATGGTGTCTAGATCAAGGGAGGTAATGGTACCACTCCATTCTGCTTTGGTTAGACCTCATTTGGAATTCTGTGTCCAGTTCTGGGCACCTCGTTTCAAGAAAGATATCAACAAGCTGGAGCATGTCCAGAGGAGGGTGACCAAAATGGTGAAGGGTCTGGAAGTCATGCCTTACAAGGAGCAGCTTAGGAAGCTGGGTATGTTTAGCCTGGAGAAGAGTAGGTTAAGAGGGGACATGATAGCCATGTTTAAATATTTGAAAGGAGGAGGGAGCGGGCTTGTTTTCTGCTGCTCCAGAGGCTAAGACAAGGAGCAATGGATTCAAGTTGCAGGAAAGGAAATTCCACCTGAACCACAGGAAGAACTTCCTGATGGTCAGAGCTCTCCGGCAGTGGAATATGCTGCCTCAGACTATGGTGGAGTCTTCTTCAGGTTTTTAAGCAAAGGCTGAATGGCCATCTGTTGGGAGTGCTTTGATGTGTGTTCCTGCACAGAAGGCAGTTGAACTGGATGGCCCCTGTGGTCTCTTCCAACTCCAAGAGTCAATGATTCTATGATTCTTTTCATCTATAATGCAGTCTTTCTCCTTTCCTACTCCCTTCCACTTTACCAAACTTCATTGATTTTTCTAATAAGTCATTTTGTCTCAAGATATGCCCAAAGCACAATAGCCTCAGTTTGGTCATTTTAGCATTTGCTGAAAATTCAGCATTGGCTGTTGTTGGTGTTGTTGTTGTTGTTGTTGTGTGCCTTCAAGTAATTTCCAAATCATTTCCATTTCCAAATTATGGCAAGATTTGATCAGAGGGAGTTTGCCTTGCCTGGCTCTGAGGCTGGGTTTCCGTGGCCAAGCAGGGATTTGAACCTTGTTCTCCAGTGCCCTAGTCCAATGCGCAAACCACTACACCTCATTGGCTCTCTAGGGCCACAATCAATTGATTTGCTTTAGGACCCATTTATTTGTCTTTGCAGCAGTCCAAAATATCCATAGAACTCTCTTCCAGCATGGCATTTCAAATGAATTGATTCTCTTCCTGTCAGCTTTCTTTACTGTCCTGCTTTCACAACCATACATAGAAAGTGAAAATATAATTGTTTGGACAATCCTGACTTTGGTATTCAACAGTATATCTTTACACTTTAGGATCTAATCTAGCTCACTCCTAACCATTCTTTCAAATACTAGTGTTCTTCTAATTTCTTGACTACAGTTTCTATTTTGATTTATGACTGAGACAAGGCACAGAAAGTTCTCGACTATTTTGATCTTTACATCTTCCGTTTTAAAATTTTGCAATCATCTGTGATCATTATTTTTCTTTTCTTACAGTTGAACATACCAGATAGCTGGTAGGTAGGTAGGTAATATATAGAGTGTGTTGACATCTGGTACAGCCTCCTACACTGTGGAAAAAGAGAGGCATAAGCTCACACTATGGCCATTTCCACCCTACGCATTATAATGCTATTATTCTACTTCCACATCCTGAGTAATTCTGGGGTTTGTAGTTTACTGAGGCCAAAGAGCTCTCTGGTTGAGAATTCTAAATGCCTCTCCCTCAGCTGCAAACCCCAGGATTCCATAGGATGTTGAAAGTGGAATAATAGCACAATAACAGTGTAGTAAGGAAATAGTCATAAAGAAGCCATAAAGAAATCTGATAGAAAAGTCCTGGTAGAGAGCTGTACAATCTAGGGCAACAATCAGTTGAGCTTCCTTTCAGTGCTCAGAATAATATAAGAAGAGACTGGTTGGATAAGATCAAAGGCTTATCTGGTCAAGCACCCTGATTCCTGCATCACTAGTCAACCAGATGGCTTTGGAAAGACCACAAGTAGGACAGGTAAGTAATAACTTTCTTTTGCTACCACTCCCAGTAATTGGTATTTAGAAGCGCTAACATGTACCAAGTAAGGATTTCATTTGTTTTCTTTTGGGCAGGATCCTCCCTAGGGTACTTTGCAAATAGCTTCAAAATTTTCTTTGTTGGCCCAGTCCTATGCATGTTTGTTGTAGTGCATGTGCCTTCAAGTCACCCCTTGACTTATGGTGACCTCATGAATTTCATTGGGTTTTCCGAGACCAGGAATGTGCAAGAGAGTTTTTTGGTAGTTCCTTCCTCTGACATATAGCATACAGCACCTGGTATTCATTGGCAGTCTCCCACTAAGTAATAACCAAGCCTGGCTCTGCTTAGCTTCCAAAATCAGACAACAGCTGATGTCTGTAGGGTATTGAAATCCACTTATTCCAAGTCTTAGGGGTAAATTCTATGTACAAACAGCAAGCACCAGTTTTGGTAGAAGTAGGTAGAAGAAGGAGTACTTAATATTTTCTCTATTGCCCAGTTCTTGACTCCAAATGCTCCCAAGCTGCTTTTTCTACAGCAGGTTCCCGGGTGCTCACTGCAGTCCATTTCAGAAAATGGGGCACTAGCCCCCCCCCAACAGACTTAGGTTGTCCTCAGCCAAACTACTCCTGAGTAGTGACTCTGCTGCATGTTCTATGTGAAAATTTTTATTTCCTTGTCTCAATGTACATGTGTATATGAACATCCATGATGCTCTGGCTCTGCCTGCCATCTCTGGTTCTGCCCACCATTGGGTGCCATGTCTTCTAAAATGAACGCCAGACCTTATTGTTCCAAAGAGATGGTTTGTGATGGCAAACAAGTTCATGGAATCATGTGGGGGCACAAGCAGTTATAGCAGGAAAAATGTGAAGCAAAGAGAGAGCTTTCAGGGAAAGAGTTCAGGATGATGAGGGTGGAAAGGAGGCAGTACAAGCAGCCACAGCTCCACTCTTCCTCCACTTAACCTCTAAACAAGCCTCCTTTGAGGAATACGTGTGATTAAACTTATTAGGATTTACTCCCAAGTATTGAAATTTACACTGAAGATCTCAGAAATACATTGAGAAGTGGTTCCCAGGGCTATTCTCCCCTAGCCCAACACTGAAAAGCCTTTTAAAACGTCCATAGCTGGTGGATTGCTACCAGTGGACACAATCCAGAAAGTTAAGTAGACCAACTAGACTGAGACATAATAAATACATGGGGGAAAGAGGTGGGCAGAATGAAGTAGCATAGCACACACACAAAAAGGACAGATAACTGATATTTTGTGTACAGTTAGTATGGAGTGGGCATCTGCAATAACTGAATACGGTAATAATGACCACTGAATACCCCTAAATTGTGAAATGGAAGAATTTCTAATGATAAGTAGAGGTACCTGATAGATGCATGAAGCAATATCACTTTCAACTAATCAGCTAAAGAAAGTAACCCACTGGATACGGTTGCCAAATACAAGGTGCCATCTAGTGGCTCATTGTAAGACGAAGACCTTATCAAGACTAATACTTAAAACAGCCTTCACAAACTTCTTATAAAGTGTGCTCTATTATTTATTCAGTAGTTCACTTAAATGTATCCGGAACTCTCTGTTTTTTGTTATTTTTTTAAAGCAGAAATTCCTACTGCTCTTTGTAGTGACATCTTGAAAGGTCTTATCAGTTTTATGTCAGCCATATGTGTGGCAGGTATTTAGGATGGAGTGTTTTTAGCATAAACAGGATTATCCATCCAGTAAGGGCAGTAACAGCATTAAACAGCTTGGTTTCCTTCCCAGGAAAATTAAATGACACAAGTTTTTGTTTAGCATTTCATGTAGATTGTGTTGATTGACGTGCAGTATGTTTTGATACAAGAACATTTTCCAAGTTGTACTGAGAGCTTAGATGTCCCCACCATTTCTGAGGTATTTTAAACATTAAAAATATGTATGAATTTACCATTATGAAAGAGAAAAACTGATAAGCTGGCTTTAGCTGGCAGTCAAGAAAGGCAATGGGGAGAAAACACATCATCATACCACTTAAAAATTCACTCAAATCTTCTACACCTTTTCTTTGCCTTTTTTTTTTTTTTTTTTTTGCTGCCTTGGGCTACCTTAACTTTAAAATCTTTCTTGAGGGGAATTAGGAATTAACAATCCTTGGCTTGTTAAAAAAAAATCTTTCATGGAGGTGAAACATCATGCTCAGCAAGGATTACCATACCTTAGTCACATCACAAATGATACAATAAAGGCAAGTATCAGAACATGGCGGTTACAAAATCATGGTGGGGATGGCTACCAGTGACTACCAGTCAGAGTGGACATATCTTACCTGTAGGAACAGAGGCTACATGCCCTTAAACACCAATCACTGAATAATGGTAGAGGGTTATTGTTCTTATATACTGCTAGTTGGCTTACCAAAGGCATATGTTTCATTGCTGTTTGAAACAGACAGGACTGGAGAGAAATGGTGGACATAGTCCCTCACAACCCATTCTGTGTACAGAAATTAACTGGACTGGCAAATGAATTTCATTTCAAAATGAGTGAGAGGACAGCATCTTCTACCACACATGAGGGCAGTATGCTGATGATTGGGGGTAGGGATGGAAAATGGGCTCAAGGTGCATTAACCTCTGTCTTTCAAAATTTAGTGCCACTCCACACATACCCAGCATCCTCCATCTGAAGTGATTACCTCACGATGTCGCCTTGTCTAGACTGGGATTTGATGCAATTCATCAGGGCTTTCCTTATGTTCTCAAGGCTCACTGAGCTTATTGGATCTTCATTGCATCAGGCAATATCAGAAAATCAGCACAAGTTGTTCATCACAGGTTGTGTGTGCGTGTGCGCGCGCTGGGGTGGGGAGAGGTGCCTTCACAAATTTCTGATTCTGGCTACATGAATTTTACTGCTCAGGACAAATTATTGACCAGGTTACCAGGATCTATAAAAGGCACTGAAACAAAACAACACAAGTACCAACACAAGTTTTGATAAGCTATTTTTTGTTGTTATGTTACATCAACTTAACTCCTGCTTATGATTACCTTATCTTAGGATTTTCTTGGCAGGATTAATAGAGTGGAGGTTTGCCATTGCCTTCCTCAAAGGTTGAGAGAGTGTGATTTGTCCATAGTGACCCAGAGGGTTTTCATGGCTGAAGGGGTATTTGAATCTTGGTTTCTCGGAGTTCCAATCCTACATTGTAAGCACTACACCACACTGGCTTTCCCTTAAACTATACTAGTTTTTTTTTTAAAAAAAAACTCTTAAACTACACTAGTTTTTTTTTAATGCTTAAATTGTAAATGTATCCAGGAGCAGACTGTTGAACATTGTTGCAACTCTTCTCTTCCTCTTCAAATGTTTCCCTTTCTCAAAATCTTGATATTGTACCCTTGCCACCAATGGTGTATCAAGGAAGCCCACGTGGGGAAGTATTTTGCCAGTCCTGGACACATTTACTTGGCAATAACCTCCACTAGCATTGCAGTTTAGCAGACCTGCACAAGGTCATTCTGCTATTCTCTTCTTTATGCAGTCCTTGGTTTCAGAAGCATTAAAATGTTCTCCAGAGCTCAGTGCACTCCATTGAGTCACCAAGCACAATAAAGTGGTCCAGAAAATTTAAATTTGCATTCCTGATGAAAATATCTTCTTCTCACCAAGTATATGAGTCAAAGCTTATTCCCACCTTCCATCAAAATCCATATCCTGTAGCTGACACTAGCACTCAGCCTCCAAAGGAAGAATGTCTCTGTCTTGACTGTGTATTTTGCAGAAGAAACCACCCTGTAATCCTACCAAGGCTGTGTCTTATGGCAATACAACTTGTACCTTTAAATGGCCATTTTTTCAATTAAAAGAAACAACTTTTGACTTCAGTTTTCAAGTGTTTTCTTCATACTCTGATTCTGGTTTCTACTCTGCTTTTCACTCTTCAACATTCCTGAGATGTCAGTACCTTCATCACTCCTATTTTTTTTCTTGAAACAGAGACAGAAAAAAAATCCATTTTGTGCCTCACAAAACTGGTAATGGGACAAAAGAACACATTTTCCCTCAGCGATCCATATATTTCTTTAGCTTATGATGCTTTTCATAGAAAGAAAAATGTACACAAAACCAAGTGTACCTCTGAAAAACAAGCACAAGCAGGCTTCATTTAATGAAGAGAACATGTAGAAAATGTATGTGTGTTAAGAAAAAAGTGTACTTTCAGAAAAATTAGTACCCAAAGATGCATGAATTTGCATGCAAGAGGAAGGGTTTAAAAAAAAAATCTCACAACTCAGTATGAGATTGGGATGGAGTGGGATAAGACTGATGGTGGGAGTCTGAGAAACGCAATGGAAATGAAACTGACAAGTTTTTCACATCCTTCCTTGGAAATCAGTTACTGAACCTCAGAACTAAGGGTGCTCGACAAAAGACCTCATTAGCCAGTCCACCCAGAAATTCCTCAGTCTTTCTTTTTTCAAGGACCCACCCAGTCACAGATTTTTGGCAGAGTTTCCAACACTTCACTGTAGTAAACAGAGTTTCTTTGCAGTCCATCTGGTGTTCGGAAACAGTCTATAATGACCAATGAAAAGTATCTTTGTAGCCATAACCTGTTTTCTGAAAGTCTCTTCCTACAATCCATAGCCTTTGAATGTACTCTTTTGCTGGTGTCTACGTGTGTGTGTGTGTGTGTACACGTGACTCTCTTTGGGAAGAAAGATGAATTCTTTTTTACAACTGTACTGAAAATAGAAGTAGTACAACCTAGCACTGGCAGTTGCCATTAAAATATTGGCATCTCTTCCCTTCTTCTTTAGGGCCACTTCCACACTACACTGTTATAGGGCTATTATTCCACTTTCAACATCCGGTGGAACTTTGGGGTTTGTAGTTTACTGAGGCCAAAGAGCTCTCTGGATGAGAATTCTAAATGGCCTTCCTTAAACTGCAAACCCCAGGATTTGCAGTTTAGTGAGGATGTTGAAAGTGAAATAATAGCACTATAACACTAAGGTGTGGGAATGGCCTAGACCCCACTCCTGCCCTGCCAAGCTCCTTCAAAAGAACACATGTATCTGCCTTATACTGAATCACACCATTGGTCCATCTAGCCCAGCATTCTCAACTCTGACTGGTAGTGACTCTCCAGAGTTTCAGACAGGATTCTTTAGTAGTTTTGCCTGGACCTGGTATTTTATCCAAGCACTAAGCAGCTTTCAAAATCAATCAGTATCTGACTAGGTATGTTCAGGAGTTTGACAGGATGGACTCAAAAACCAAAAAGCAAATCCTTTGCGGAAAGGAAGGTAGAAGGGACCTAGGGAAGATGCACAAGGGTGCTGAATGAGTGCATGTGTGGTCAGAAGCAGCCTCCTGAAAGGTTCCAACCTCTCCTTTTGCCATTGTGACCCAGTATATGGGCTTTGTTTATGCCCCCTTTTACTTTTCAAGAAAGCAATGCAAATTTGAGGGGAAAAAATTCTCTTCTTTGATATGTGAAACTGAATCACTTTTGGATTTTTGTTTTGTTTTGTTTTTGTTTCCTGTTCCTCCTCCTTCCAGAAGCCTTAGGAGTCCAGATTTGCTTACCTCCCATCCTGTACACCTTCCTCAGTCTGAAATCAGGCCCTCTGTGGTTTATGCAGAACCACAGCTTAGGTCTTAAAAATCTTACAACCCCACTCTTGGGGAGAGTATTCTTTTTTGAGTTAATCAAAGCCTGATTTTGGGAACCATATTTTATTCATGTAGTTACTTACTTAATATGTAATGGAATGGGCAGTTTACAACTTATGCATAAAGTGAATCCCTGTTTATGATCAAATTATTTCTGCAGCAATATTATTTATTTCACAATCCAATTGTTGCATAAGTTTTGATTCATATTGATCAACATGCCCAAATAATTATCAGCTCTGAAAAAGCCAAACCTTGTAAGATTAGAAGAGGTACTAGACAGGGCTGCCCCCTCTCGCTGTTACTTTTTCCAATTATTATAGAAGCTCTTTTGATTCAAATACAACAAAATGAAGATATAAGAGGGGTCAAGATTGGAAAAACGGAAGTGAAAGCACGAGCTTTATAATTATTATTAAAATGGGATCTTGAGCAGGAGGCAATTAAAAATGCGATGGTTAAATGGGCTCAGAATGTTGGGCATTCAATTGAATTACAAAACTGAGAACAAACATGGAAAAATCTGAACTTTACAAGATGTCAAACATTTAAAGAAAATTATTATAAAACGTTCAATAGATGCTATTTAACACCAACAAAACTTGCAAAGATTTATAAAGGAAATAATGATAAATGTTGGAAATGTAAGACTGAAAGAGAGACATTTTTTCACTGTTGGTGGGATTGTAAAAAAGCTAAAATATATTGGAAAAACATCCACATAGAAATCTCGAAAATGTTAAATACAAATTTCCCCATGTTACCTGAATGTTACTTATTAAACATGGTTGAGTTAATTGAAAGATATATTGGGAAGCAAAACAGGAAAATCTTTTTATATTTGATAACCAAAGCCAGACCAATATTTGCTAGAGGCTGGAAAAAAGAGAAGGTCCCAGAAATAGATGAATGGTTGTATGGGATATATGATTTGATGCAAATAGATAAACTTACTATATTGTTGAAAGATAAATCTCTGAATAGATACCGAGAAGAATGGGGAGATATCTGTAACTACCTGGAGAAGAGATGGGGGGCTCTGAGAGATTGTGGATAACTATCACTGTCAAGTCTGGATCATAGATTCCATTTTATTTCACTTTACTTTATTCATTTAATATTGGTATTGGGGATATTCATCGAGGAGAAATTGATAATTCTATGTAACTTCTGTACTTCTGGTATTTTATTATTCTATTAGGCGATATTGGCTTCTTTGTATATAATGCGTTCTCTTTTTGGTTTTTTTGTGTGTTTTTTTTCTTTCTTTTTTCCTTTTTGTTAATAAAAAAACCCCAATAGCCTTGTTATTTCACATGTACATTTCAGATCTCTTTCTGAAATAGCTGAATTGTATAAGCATCTTCTATGAATGAGATTTTACTGAAGACTCACCACCACCCCTTTTCAGGATACCTTTCACTTTGTATTAATAAGAAATGATTCTAGTTATAGCAGAGAATATACAGCCAAGACAGTTTTCTCCATTTTGTAAAAAATAAATAAAAAAATGGACCAGTACAGTAGGCCCTCAGTATCAAAAGAGGCTGTTTCCAGGACCCCTGTGGATACCAAAATCCATGGGTGCTCAAGTCCATTCTATACAATGGCATAGTAAAATGGTGTCCCTTATATAAAGTGGTGAACAACCCAAGTAAGTGCTAAAAAGAGCCTGAGGAAGATTTGTGAAATGTTGGGCCCCAAAGCTGGGTATGGCTACACATCAGTGTAGTGCTTGGCACACAACAAGATTAAATTTTGCTTTTTAGATTTTTTCCCCCAAATATTTTTGAACCATTGAATCTATAGATGTAGAACTTGTCTTTATGGAAGGCCAGCTGTATTCTACATCAGCTACTTAGTTAAGTATAGTTCACTAAATAACCTGGCCTGGCCTGATGCCCCCCCCCAAACCAGACAGAAATGCACTCACCTGTTCTGTGATCACCAACAGCATGAACCTCCCTCTCCTGATGCAGCTGACACCTGGTAATGTACATTGCCGAGGGAGTTACAATCATAGCAATCATAGCAGCAGGAAGCGGATTTACAAGGTTGAGCACTTCCGATTTTCCTCAGAGGATGATCTGAGACACGCTATAGTCTCTGTGAAATTGGCCCAGAATTTATAGAATTGCAGCCTAAATAATTGTCAGCTATCACTTCAGTGAGGGATATGTGGCAGCCTTAAATATTTCAGGTAATATTCACACGTGGTTTTATTGAATATTTTGAGCATCATATAAGATAAATTAAATATCTGAAATCATCATAGTGTTTATCAACACAATGCTCCTATTTCTTAAATTAAGACTGCTGGGAAATCATTTAATTGCAGCAACGTGTTTGCATGCATGCAAAAACAGTTTGAAAAACATGAGACATAAGAGGGTCAATTCAAGAATGTCGGTCATTTATTGGTGTGTTGCTAAATGAAATTATATGATCTAAGGGTCGGGGGGGTGCAAAAATTTCATGGGGTGAACTCATCAAAATTACACATTGTTAAAGAAGCGCCTCAGGGTATGTTATTTCAACAATTTTTTTTCTCCCTTTAGTTATTCTGAACCTTGAATAGCTTGTAGGCAATGTTAATTATCCATTGTGTGGTGATATCCCATAGCTGTTTTATAAGCTGAGCTTTGCCTACACAAGTTCAAAAGAAATCTTCAAACTCAACATTACCAAGTTTGAATATTATCTAATTAACCTCCCAGTCTGTCATGCCTTGTTGGTTATCATGAAATTATCACAGCCCCTCAGGTGTTGCGGCACTAGATACAGCTAAGTGCCTCTAATTCCCTCAGGGGCTGATTAGCTCATGATAACAATGCTCCCTTGAGTTGTTTTATTGCTTTTATTAAAAGACTTTATTGTGGGGAAAATGTTTGTTTTTATGCAGGAGGAAGATGGAGTTGACAGTTCAGACTGGTGATGACTGCACTGACTCCTTCTTGGAGCTGCAGCGGAAACCTTGATGAATTTGCTCATTTGGGAAACTCTCGAGCCATTTGGAATATTCTGCTCATTTTCTGTGACCTGATAATTAAGAGCATATTCTACAATGCAGGCTCACTAAGAGGAAAGACAAGTTGGTTGGCCTGCCACAAATAAGCAGAAGGAGAAAAAATAATAAAAAACCCTAAAGTCATCATCCTGGCATTGTATGCTACAAATTCTAAAATTTTACAAATGTGAACAGAAGGTCCTGTGGCAATGTAATCCAAATTCTATAGTTAGGGGGAAAGTGGAATCTGAACAGGTCTGCACAAAAATGTAGTTGGTTTCTTCTTCATAATCTGGAATTCTATAGATCCCTACCCACCACCATGAAGAACTGAAGGAAAAAGAGAACCAATTTGGAAAGCAGGAAGATTTGGATTAGATGTTGAAAGTAAATTCACTTATTGACTATTAGCATCCATTCACATGTTACTACAGTTATGTTATGTCTGGTGAGAGCACTAGATATCTCTTGATATCAAATAATTTAGCCTCTATGTGACCTCTCTCTGCCACCCTACTCCATGTGTTTGCAGGGGCCACCAGACAAGCACGTAATAGGCGCAGCTGTTAATGGTTCTACATTCCAAACCTCATTCGGCAGGCAACTTAATGCCTCTCCGATGCTTTAGGGACCACTCCTTCTTGCAAACCGCCTTGCTGAGCGCGACTTTACACAAAGACGCACGGCTGAGTGCCGAGCCATTCCTTTATGTTGAGCCATTTGCATACTGGCCATACTATTGTCATCCAGCGCTAAGCTCATCATGTTAAACCTGACCTTTTCCAACGCCTTTGTCCAGCTACAAATTTCCTTTGTTCTCACCGATCATGGCATGGCCTGTAGGTAAAATCCACTCTATAAAAAGTGCCCAAATCTGAGCCTTCCTTGGAACGCTCGCCCACTGGAACACTTAGGAACACTCTGGATTGCTATCCTGCCTTGCTGTCAGTTTGTCCAGCGAGTCCCCCGCTCAGCGAACCATGCTGAGCTTTCCTCCCTGCAACCTCCACTTCTCTCCAGGACTACGTGAACAGGTGTCGTATTACCCATTCCCCGAATCTCTCCATTTCTATTTCTTAGTTAGTTAGTGTATGTCGTGTCTCTCGTGTTGTCGGCTCTCAATAAAATACTATTTGTTGCATTAGAACTTATCTAACCGCTCTCTGACCTGACGCTGTAGACATAGGGTAAAAGATCCCAGCTAAAGTTACCCTGCCTCTCGTTAGCTTGAGAGAGTGCTCAAATCTAATTTCCCCCATCTTGTGTTTTTATTTGGTAATTTGGGCGCCCCTCCCAGGACCCCCAACATACAGAGTAATACACAGCCTAACATTTTCCAGTTTGAAGGTGTAAATCCTTCAAGACTTTGCAAAATATACAATTGCAAACTAAATTAATTATATAAAAAAACCTGCACATTATTCCAATATACTGCATTAAGGATTTAAGAACAGATGAAACGCAGAAACCCATCTTCCATAATAGGATAGGAAATTCCATCACAGGTATTGTCATGGGTCATTTCTAAAGACTAATGGTGAGGAAATGTGTCAATGTATTTTTCTCTAAAAATAGTATAGAAATTGTAAGGACAGAAAGAATGATTGAGTTACAGTTGGCCCTCCACATTTGTGGGCTTAACTTTCACCAATTTGATCTCTGTGAGTTTGTCCAACTCATGCCTCCTACCTCTGGTGCTTTTCTTCCAGGGAAACTTTCCCTCTGGGGGCTCCAATCAGGCCAGGCAGCTCTTTAAAAATCCATATCTGGTCCTCTTCCTCCTCCATAAGCCACTGCCTCGCTAGTTAAGGATCGCTCACAGCCCAATTTCTCAGCACCACAAATCATCTCACAATGCTCCTCACACTCAAGGAAGGAAATGTGTGAGAAAGAGGAAGTATAGTGCCACCATGAAGACCCACCCCTTGTCCTCTCCTTTCTCTGACCTGGTTTGGATCCTGGGTGTCTGTTCTTCCTACCGTGCCTTATCCCCCTTCCCACAGACACAGACACACACATTTTGATATTTGCAATTTTTCCACTTTTGTTGGGGCTTCTGCACCCCTAACCCTAGTGAATGTGGAAGACTATCTGTACTTGTGAAGAGTTTTACTGAATTTAATCAACATCACTTGCATGGAAAACAGTCAAAGTCAATAATTTGCCCTAAAAACAAGCAGGTGGTTTCACTATTCAGAAGTAGACAGACAGAAAAATAACTTGCACATTTGTGGGGAAAAAATATCCAGTATCTCTATGAGGACAACAAGTGGCAACTCTGTTTGGTGGACTTCTCGTTGCACTGTGGCTTTGTGTACATGTTTCTTCCATTATGAACCAGAGATGAGGCACAAACCAATGATCTATCCACAGTTTGTTGACTCTCTTCAGATTTTTTCCACTTCAGATTTTTGATCCATTCTTGGATGGGCACATAAATTATCAGTGGTTGTTACATAATTATGATGTTAACTGGTAACTAAACATGGACTATATTATGTAAGACAATTAAAAGAGCATGTTGAGGGGGCTATACATATTGATTGATGGGGATTTCTAAAGTTAATATGAAGACTCCACCCCTCCAGTAGCAAAAGTGATTCATTCAGTTAATTCAAATTGCCATGCATAATCTAAACCAAGTCAGAAAATCTCAATACCAGCAATATACTCTGTCTGCCTTAATGTTAAACATGGCCCTTTCTGCACGAGGCGAGGGAATTGCTCCGTGCCATTACCTACCGCTTCTTCTGGGGTCTGAAGCAACGCGGACTGTCCCTGAAGCCCTTCCGCAGGGCTCCTCCTTGGTCCAGGGCGAATCGGAGCAGTGTGAGGTCTGTAAATCTGCACTGCTCTGGCTTCCAAAATGGCGGCTTCCGGCTTCCAAAATGGTGGCTTCTGGTTGGTCATGGGTCCTGACTAACCGCTGAAGCTTGCCACGCCTAAAACCCGCCCTCCGCCGATTGCAGGCTCGCATTGGTGCAAGCCTGCACATCTGCACAAGCGAGCAGGAAAGCAATGGCGCGTTCCAGGAAAATAAAGACCTGTTTTTTGTGACCTTTAGAAAACATGCTGGAGGACCACTTGGGGTCATTTTGAAGCGGATCTCTGGTAAGTAGTCCACTCCTAGTCCGCTCCAAGGTGCAGACGACCTCTGTGAGAGGACGCACTGCCCCGTTCTAATTGCCTGGTGCAGAAAGGGCCATGGATTCCCCAGTGTGGCTTCTTGGCAACACCAGCAGAAGTGTCAAAGAGTGAATAATAACTCAACATCTGAAACTATGGTTTATGGATGTCTTGTTGATGAGAATTAATGTGGTTTGTTTACTTCCATGGAAGGATGGAAACTGTGTGAGAATCAGACAATAACAAGAGGCCCCCTCACTTCTTTCCATTTTGATAAGCTAGGCCTCTGGAATGGGTGTTTATTACTTGGGAGGTACTTTATGAGGTGATTTTCAGAGACTTTCCAGAGAATTTTTAAAAATTCACAATATTTATTATTTTTGTAGCATTATTTTCCATTTTCACAAGGCAAGGCAAGGCAGCTAACATTGCTGTGAGAGACTGGCTTTGGTGATGAATGGGCTTGGAGTGGGTGGCAGCATTACTTAGGAGTGGATGGCAGCATTACTACATCTTTTTAAACATCATCAATCTTGGCAAATCTGTACTGCAGCACTGATATGAACCCACAACTTCCTAAAAGAGATGTTTAAAATGAAGCAGAAATTCCTAGACACCTAATGAATAGATGTATCAATAAAAGTTTATGCCAAATTAAATTTGTAAGTTTTAAAATGCTACAAGACTTTTAATAATTGTCTGGGAGGCAGGAAAACAACAAGTAATTTGAGGAACCAATCCTTATATAATCAATTAAATGTTCCTTGGAGAATGTAGCACAAGTTGATTGTGGGGTTTTTTTCTGTTTCCAAGGAACAAGATATGCAAAATAATATTTAAGGTATTTATTTGTTAATCCACCACATTTTAAAGTTATTTTCCTCTTCTCCTAGGGTATCAAGCTTTCAAACAGACAATTCACCTCAAATCAAATGAATAAGTATGATGCAATATTAATGTATGTGTTTATGATGTCTGTCTATCTATGCATCTGTCTATTTACATATCTATCTATTTTGCCTCTACCTACCTACCATTTAATTATTGATTGTGCTTGTTTGATCCGAGGTGAATTTAACTATGTGTTTGACTGAATCTTATATTGCACCTCTATCCCCCTCGAAGTCTTTTAAAGCACAATATTTATTCAGAAGAAGGTCTCATGTGTTCAGTGGGCCCACAATCATGTAAGGATCACTACCCTAGGCTACCATTCTCCTCCTATCTGCCTTATAACGTACAAAATGCCAGGTTTCAGGCCTGATAGTAAGCTATAGAGAACCAGTGCATGGTGTAGTGGCTTGAATGTGGGACTACAACCCTGTGGTTGGCTATGAAACCCACTGGGTGACCTTGGACACATCACAGACTCTTATTAACAGAAAACCCCGTGATATGTTGGCCTTAGGATTGCCATAAGTCAGAAATGTCTTGGAGGCACACAACAAGTAAGGTATAGCATTTTATGTTGCATTTAAGGCCTATAAAATATTCCTTCCTTCAGAAAAATTGTGGCTCTTTGAGGGACATTGGATAAGAAGAGACTTTCTGCTTAGTTTTAATATATCTTTGTTTGGTGGATCTCTTTTAGAAACAGCTGTTCGCTGCCATTATGAATTGGATATTTGAAAGCATATCTAGCATGCTGCTCATAGAAATTCACAACACAGTTGCTAGTTCCTAACAGCTGCAGTTGTTGCTCTGCTTCTGTTAGTTGTTGCTTTTATTATTGCCACAAAAATTCCTTAGGAGTGTTTCTGTAAACAGTCTGGGCTACACGTACATTTAACCTGCTTAAAAGCAGAGCCTAACAAATTCACTCTCAAATGTATTAGCATCATATTTTGGAAGACCAATTACAACTATGCTTTCCCTTAAAGTACTTCAATCAGCGATTTTCCTTAAAAGTACCTAGATCAGCCATTCTCAAATGTGCAAGGGACTCTGGCGCATTTGAAGGGGGTCACAGACAGAAAACTGTGAGAAGGAGAGCCCCAAAGGTTTATGGGGACCTTAGTGACTGAACTGATCAAATACCCAAACAGCAACCTTAATTGGAGTCAACAGTTTATCTCCTAGTTATAATGTCTTTCCAACGCATCATTTGACAGTTTCCTTGACAAAATGCAAGAACAGAAGTGGTATGGTAACAAGAGGTGACTTCCGATTGTCATTGTCTAATTTGGAACATGATATAATGAAACTTGCAGAAAAGCACCAAGGTCAAGGATCACGTTAGGCCTGATAGACCTTTAATTTCATACAGTGTTTTTTTTAAAGTCTTGTCCAGTATGTCAGAACGTTCAAGTTTTCTTGGTATTCAATAATAAATTATGTTTTGTCTATCTGTTTGTGTTATATCCCTGTTTGATGGATTATGTGTGCCTAGAACCTGAGAGGAGCCATAGCCAAAAAGAAAAAAAAAGTTGAGAATGGCTAGATAACGTTACTTTTTAAAAAGCAGTACTTTGAATATGAATATATATTTGCTTAGATGAAAATATGTTACTGATCAAATACAAAATTTGATTCTGATTTAATTACAGCAAGTGCTACATAATTCTTGTGAATATGCCTTTGACAAAGTCATGCTACAAAAAAGGGTTGATCTTTTTGCTCAAAATTACTTTATGCTGCATGATTTTCAAAAATTTGGTAGATAGCTTTATAACACACAAACTGATACCATCACAGGAGCAGCTGGTCATGACTGAGGCAACAATATCCATTGCCCTTAAAGGGACAGGAAATATTTGTAATTTTCCAGGAATAACTTGTCCTCGTTGATTAACTCTTTTCCCAAGAGCATAGGATCACTGTGATCTTTTTTTTTATTGTGTGCTTTCAAGACTAACATATGGCATCCACATCACTAGGTTTTCTTGACAAGATTTATTAAGACCAAGCTTTCCATTGCCTTCCTTGAAGGCTGAGAAAGTGTGGCCTGCCCAAAATCATCTGTAGCTGAGTGGGGATAAGTAATAAGAGAGAGTCAAAATTCATGACATGCAAGGTTGGCAATCAGGAAGTACCTCTTAACCAGCTAATGCTCTACCTAAATGCCAACTGGAAGCATTGATTTCAGTCAACTTAGCCATATATTTCTGTGTAAAATCAACATATTGTCTGCGATCATGAATTACATGTTTCTGTCTTTATGACGGTCCCACACTCCAAAACACAGGATTTTTTGACATTTTGTTCCCTCCTTATTTATAGATTTAGGGTATTTATACCCTGCCTTTCAGTCAAAAAAGCTCCCAAGGTGACTGACAAATCAATAATTTGCCCTTTGCCTTCCAGCTGACAATATAAATTAAAAATGAAACATAAGGAAAAGGGAACAGCAGCCGGGGAGGATAATATCAGTTGATGATGGCTGCTCTTGTGTCCCTTACAGTCCAGGATAATGGCAGTTGGAACACAGAGGGAGGGCCTCTTACCAACCAAGGGGCCAAGGCATGATGGAGCTGGAGCTGGTTGCTCTTCTCTCCCTCAGAGGCCACCACAATGGCAGTTGGAATAAAGGAAAGGCCTCTCACCGGATGCTGAAGCTCAGCACAATGAGGCTGTGTCTGGCTGCTCTTCTCTCTTTGAGAGGTCAACTTTTCCTATATAAAAGGAAATGCTTTCCAACCCTCAAACAGGGACATCCCTTATACTAAATGGTGCCAGCCAGTCCTGCAAGGGACAAGCTTTCTGGCCCTCAGATAAAGGACTTTCCTTATAATTAGGGACACCTAATAACCCTGTTTTCCAAAGGAAACTGCAAACATACTTGTGTACAGGGCCACTATCTGTGCTGGCATTTGTGGGCCCTTGCCAAAGCATATGACCTAATGGTCAAATGTAGAAAACATTGAAAATCACTAGCAATAGTACCATGAACAAGGGTATCTGGGGTATTCCAGAGGTCCAGACTCGGCCCAGGGCACTAAAGGATCAAAATTGCTGGTCCTCCTTGCAGTTGCTACCTGCTCAATACCAGCACTTTCTGTGGCTGAGTAAGTAGGTTGAGTAAGAAAATGACCAAAGAGAGAAAACACCAACAGCTTCTGTGTACAGTGCAGAGACAGTGGCAAAACTGGCAAGAAGGTAAAGATGGTAGTGGTATGGGTCCCATTTAGGGAAAGGAGCTTACTGATTGTCCTATCCATCCAAGGGTTTCTAAAAAGCAAAACAAAACTGGAACTACCTGTGGTAAACCATTTTTAAAGTAATAGTTGTGTGTTCCAATAGACAATCCTAGCTTTTGGGCACCCAATGCAAAATAAAATTGGCACATACAATATCATCAATGAATAAGAACACCAATTCAGTTTGGAAACTACCTGGATTAACGCTATACTGTGTGTTAATGTATCAGCTTTTCTTTGTTTACTCCCTGGTTTTGTTTTGTTTTTGAAATTACTTTCACTTCATTCCAATTGTCTGTTTGTATGTAACAGATACATTTCCTGACTCATCATGGAGTAACAAGACCACACAGAGAAACTGGGTTGAATAATGACCACTTTATTCAATGTAAAACCCATATAATTAATTAATTAAATTGATCCATAATTAATTAATTTAATTTAATTACAATTAAATGTTTACTTCAATGTAATTTAATTAATGGGCTGTTGTGGGTTTTTTGGGCTATGTGGCTGTGTTCTAGTAGTATTTGCTCCTGACATTTTGCCTGCATCTGTGGCTGGCATCTTCAGAGGATCTTTCCCCTAGCAGGCTGGCCAGAAGGACTCTCACGAGTGCTGCAAATCCCCCAGGAACAACATGTTACCTTCCTCCAATAGGTGTATGCTTCCTCCTCTGTATTGCTGACAGTATTTGTGAATGTGGGTTGTGGTCAATCATGTTGGATTTCCCTGTTTACCCTCCTGTGGGCTCTTTTGAGATAGTGTGGATCACCTTCCCCCTCCCAAACCTGAGACGTTAAATGGCTGATCACAATAAGGATATCCCTGGCTATTTAGTTTGGAAAACCCAAAATCATGCAAAGCCTGAAGAATAAGGACCTTGCCCTTCAACAAACTGTGGTCATTCCAACCTGCAGATGAATGACAATAATATGAAGAGAGGCCCAGCACACTCTCCAAATAACAGTGTTAACAACCATGCAAATGAATGTCCTTCTACTCCAGCCACTCAACTGAGGCTAAGAAGGGGGAGAGGAAGCTTAAAATCCCTCTGAATATGTCCCCTATGATCAGCATCATGGCACATTGTGCCCAACATCAGAACCTTCTGACCTTGTTCCATTGGGGCCAACAAAGGTGTTCTGTGTTGCGTGAGCACAGAGCTACATTCTGCCCACAAAATGTTTGAATGAAAAAATGGATGGCCGGTAAGAGTTTCTTTAAAAATGCCTTGGTCTGTGGAATTGTACTTGTTCCTTAGATCTCTGTCTTTATCACATTCTCCATTTTATTTTCACCCGTTTCCCACCCAATTTCATTTAAAAGCATTGCAATTTTTCACGAGGTAAACAAAACTCCCTTTAGGATCAGAGCACAAAGCAGCAGCATTGTTCTGTTTGTACTGTGGTCTTCAATTAAAAATACAAATTTAGCTTTTAAAATCTAGTACTGTCTTTTAATTATTTTATTATCAAGTGCCATACTTTGTTCTCCAGTACTGCTATACCACGAGGGTAACAATTTTGCTGATGGAAGGGGTTTGAAAAACAAGGCAAAAGCTACACAGACCTTTAGTTGCTGACTGCTGCAAAATTGCTTAATGACTAGTATCATGTAAATGAGCCTGGAAGCAAAATGACTCATAATCTATCCCCATGCAGAGATTTTAATTAAATAATTATAATGTCCTTGCTGTAATTATTTATATGTAACTATGCTCCTGAGCATTGTCTTTCATGTCTTTATATTTCCTGTCACATGAGCTTCACTATTAAACAACACCAACACCAAACACAAATTTGGAAGATAGTTAATATAAGGAGGTAAGGCAATTACCAGAAAAAGGACCTTTTTGGTTGCAGCTCCTCACCTCCACAGCCTCCAACATTGCACAGATGAAAATAGGACACATGTGGCCAAACAACATCAGAACACGGCCAAGATGACAAAAGTTATTAATGGGGAAGAGCAAAGCTGCTGATAGAGGCAGCAGCAGTTAGCTTTTGCTTGAGCCTACTGGGAAGAACTAGATCCTGTCCTCTCCTCTTCTCTCCCCACTGCTGAGTTAATTAGGTTCAAACTACTTTTGCGCTTTGAACACAGTATACACCAATGGAAGTAATCAGAGGACAACAGGGGAATGCAGTCAGAGAAGAGAGAAACTGGAACATTTTCAAAAGCCTCTGAAAGGTGGGGTGGTAGGGGATTACCTGGAACTGTCCCTGACAAATTGGGACAGCTAGAGGGTATCCACCTCTGGAACTCACTCCCTAGGAATGACTCCCAGATGTTTGGTTTCATATATTTTTTGCAGAACTACTTTTATTTTCCCAGTACTTTCAAAAATGTATTTGAAGCTGATTTCATTCTCTAGCTGTGATTTTTGTGCCTTCACTACTATATTTGTTTTGTTTCTGATTTCTTACCCACACAAAATGGAAATCTACCATTGTTTCTAAATTTAAAATGCATTAGATTTAGTTAGATTAAGACTTAAGGCCTTTCCACTCTACACTGTTATAGTGCTATTACTCCACTTTCAACATCCTGTGGAATTTTGGAGTTTGTAGTTTACTGAGGCCAAAAAGTACTGTGGCTGAGAATTCAAAATGCCCCTCCCTAAACTGTAAACAGTGTAGTGCAGAAATGGCCTTCACCATCCTTAAGGTACAACTGTTGGTTGTCTATGGGGGTTAAGTTAGTTATGATTACCATAAATTATATTTTCAGTGGATCCTAAGTATAACTAAGTCTTGATTCAGTCCAATATTTATTTATATCTTCAAGTTGGCTGTGTTAACATTGAAATGGTGGCTTGCCTTTTCTGAAAATGGTGGCTTGCCTTTTCTGAAAACACATAGTAGTCTGAAACTCAGAGATCTGCCTCTTGCTTGGGTGAAGCACACAGGTCATGAATCAGATCAAAGGAGAGAAATAAGACAATCACAATTTAAGCCAAACTGGAGATTAAATTTTAGATAGTGTATTAGGTTGAAACAAAAAGTAATTTGATATCAACTGTACTGTTTGACTGGCGAGATTTGTTTTGTTTTGTTTTACAAATGGAAACCTACCATTGTTTCTTCACCCTACTGAGCATTGCTAAGTGTAATCTGATCATATACCAGTGACTAATTTAGTCTACAGTCCCATCTTGGGACTCTGTTTACTTGCCAAACTTCATGATTACACCATCTCATCTAATTTTGGATTTTTTCAATTTTTCCTCATCTTCTAATGTTTTTGGTTTTGTTTTTCTTTTGTTTTATTTTACTAAAGAGTTCTGAGGAAACGGAAAGGCTGCCCACTTTACCAAAAGTGGTGTTGCCAAATGTGAATTTTGATTGGGTTAAATGAATAACTTCCCTGATTTTTCCTAAATCTTATGGCAGGAAGAATTGTGAAGTCATTCATAATGTGTATGAACTATCCAACATTGGACAAATTGTTCATTTATATGTTAAACAGGGTCTGAGGAAAGCAAAGTTAATTAAAGAACATGCATACAGGTTTGTTTGCCCTTGTGGACAGGTGCTGTGAAGGAATCAGTTGGAAAACTGATTTGCAAGAGTTGATGCAACTGAGTAAATGGATTGTTAAAGGTCATTTTTATCAGTGGTACAACCTAATTTTCTTCCTATGTTTTGCTTGCTCTTTAACTTCAAATGAAAGGCTTTAATTCAAATGTAAATAGCAATATTTTTGGTAATTGCAGGAATATCACGTTAAGGTCAGGAAAGGCTGTTTGTAAGTAAATTGACCAACAGCTTCCAAACAGTCCCCAAATCAAGTTACTTCCTCATTATGCAAAGACTTGAGGATGTGAACTAATCAAGCTGAGGCTGTTCAGTGAACTAATGAGTGCTTTGCAAGTGCCATAATTTTTGCTTCAGTGTTGAAAAATGAGCAAATGTTCAGTTTTGTTCAGTTTTTGTTCCTTCTATTAAGCAGATGTCCAATAAAACTGTGGTCTGAATCTAAGGATGGATATGTTTCTGCTCTGTGGAGTTTTAACAGGGAGCAGAACAAAGCACTCACTTGTGCTCAAACACACTAGTAACTCATTACAAAGAATGAATTCCTTGTGGACAATTCTTTTCCCTCACTAGCAAAAGCATAGCTAAGGTGTATTTATAGCTTGCAGATGCCCCCATGATCAGAGCCATTTTATTTACTTTCCTTCTGTGTGCAGTGCAGATTCTTGCTGAAACAGGAGAGTATACTTCTGAACTCATGTTTTTGTATTAGCTACTGCTCCACAAATTTTCCATGGCCTAGTCCTTTTAAAGCAGATTCATGAATAATGACCTAATCCTGCCACAACTGGCAACTTTAAAAATAAATGTACAGTCGATGTCAATTCTTGAGGTAAGAACAGAATGGTTACTTCTGAATCCCACTAATTACTTGGATCTGGCTGATTCAAGTAATTTCTGAACAAATTTCTAAAAGATTAACAGGTTGGTGAGGGAAAAGTCAACTGTCATGCAGTAGATGCAGCTTTACTGAGAAGCTTTACTATTTTATCTATTAATTTGTAAATATGTATTAGTTTGTAAATCAGCCAATGCACCATTTAAATACACAAACATTTTAAGACTGTTGGATGAGCCAAAAATTGACCACCTTGGGTTTTTTTTTTTTAAACACTCTATACATCCCAAAGTAATACTCCACAGTCACACACATATATTTTACTAGGCTATATAAAAACAGAGAATTAGCAGGAAGGACATTTCAGATTATGGCCTAGCCCCTTTGGGCTTACAAAATAGCCCAGAAAAGAACAGCCACAGCAGTTCAAGTCCTAAGCTTTTTTCAGTTACTTAAGATGTTTCAAGCAACATATTTAGATGTACCCATGCACACCCATAAAGGTTACTGTTGCATGATTAGAGATTCAGCAACTTGATGTCATAATATGCCAAATGGAGAACATTAGGATAAAAGCCTGCTTCAGTTTCTGCTTAATGTTCTGATGAAAATAAAGAAGCTAATTGCTGATACTAGAAAGATATTTACCAATACAACTTTAGAACTTCTTTTCTCATATTGCAGCTGTCTCTGTTCCCCATTTATATTGACCATTTCTCTGTTGGTGCATCTTTTATTTCCAGTGTTTTTATTTTGGTAGGGCAAGATAGTATTCAAGATTTGAAAAATGTGTACACAATCATCACAGACCTTTCAAAGAAGAAGTACCATGCAGATATAATATAAAGGCAGTAGTTTTCTGTATGAAGCCTTGGAAACTGATGTTATGAGCTTGCAGTAGATATCTGTTACTGGTTAAATGAATTTTGAATGTTCTTCTTAGTGGGTCTTAATTGTAGGATTTGATGCATTTTCTGGATGACTCTTTTGCTTTATTTCTCTGTTCCTTTCTCCGTGCAATGTGAAAAGTGTTAACTTTGGTGCAGTGCTATTCGGAGTGGTGTTCTACAAGTTGTTTCACATTGAGCTTCCAGGAAAGAAAGAAACAGTTGCAGCCAACAGGCATCAATGTGATGCTGGTCTCTGGCACACTGGTTGAAAGTTGTACTTGGTATCAGGTAGCTTAAACATCACTGTTTTAGTGTATTGGCTCTGTAGTTTGATCACAAGGTGGAGAGGTGTGACTGCATCTTACAACATTATCATGTTCATTCAGTATTTTAATAAAAATCATATTATGTGGTCATACTGCTGCATCAACTGCGAAGGTGTGCCAGTAGTTCTATTGACAACCATGAGAAAACTAGGTAAAGTTCCACCAGTCCCTTGTAGATATGAGGATACTGTGATTGCAACATCTGTCACCCTGTTGATTTCTAAGACTGATTTGGCTTATCCTACTGTCTAGGAGGGGTGTTCCCTTTGTCACTACTCATCCCGCCAAAGCTGAAGTCCTATCAGTTTGACAGTGCTTCATACCTAGAATTATCACGTGAACAGCAAACTGTACAATTGAACTGTGATAGAGAATGACATCCTGAGCCTAAACACTTTTACTACTAGGCAAGGCCCATTAATTTCTAACAAAATCTGTTGTTGTTGCTGTTATTTTTGTGTGCCTTCAAGTCATTTATGACTTATGGTGACCCTAAGGCAAACTTAATACAAGGCAAAAGTTGTACTGGGGTGTGATTGCCTTTCCCTTGTTCTGAGGCTGAGAGAGTGTGACTTGCCCAAGATCACCCAGTAGGTTCCCATGGCCAAACAGGGATTTGACGCCTGATCTCCAGAGTCATGGCCCAGTGCTCAAACCACTACACCACACTGTTCTTTAAGGGAGCATCTTCAACTCAGAAGGCTGTGCGTGACCGTATATCCTACTACAGAGAAGATTACCCTGCTTGAAAAAGTGTAAGAAGGCAGGACTCTTTTTGAAGGGGTCTTCTGTGTGAAGATATACTAACTAATTGAAAGATAAGGAATCATATGAAGAGAAAGCTGGTGACTTTAAGATATCCACCAACAATTCCCATCTAAATAGCAGACTGAGCAGGAACATAGGTTGGCCCATCACAGTCTATGCCACGATGGCGAAAGGTACTTCTACTTAAATTTATTTCTTGATTTATTATTAAATTTATTTCTTCTTGAACTTTTATACTTCTATAGCCATTTCCACACCAGACTGTTATAGCGCTATGATTCCACTTTCAACATCCTATGGAGTTCCTATGCCCCTCACTCCCAAGACTGCAAACCCCAGGATTCCATAGAATGTTGAAAGTAGAATCATAGCGCTATAACAGTCTAGTGTGGAAATGGCCTATATTTGCATCAGTGCATACATATCATATTTTTTAAATGAAATTCTTTGCCCTCTTCTCAAGGAGTATATTTCCTCTTTTTTGAAGATTCCGAAGTAGGTGCCTTATTTTTCCTTTATGTTAGCTTTGGCATTTTCCTAATGAAGGCCTGAAAAAAGATTCTTCCCCTCTAGTCCAAGCAAGACTCTGACTAGCCCAAGCAAGGCTATGAAGAAATGTTCTACTTTTAACTTACTTTCAGGTCATCATGGCTTGAGAATACTTTTAATCTCTTTTCCATTTATAAACTTACTGCTTGACCTTTTGCTTGTATATGAGGTGGCTTGTATATGAAATGTCAGACAGAAGCTTTTAGACATGGGACAAAGTTATACTTTAATTAAAAAAGATGCCATGAGACTGAAAAAAAGGTTATTGGCCTAGATCACAAATATTTAATGCCAGATTACTATTTATGATTCTGAAATAACAAAAGGGAACTTCCAAGTATCATGTAAGTGATCAATCTCTACATGTACACAAGATAATATTAATGGTGGCATGACAAGTACCATTGAAATTCATTCCACGTTTTAAAGAGGTTGTTTCATTTCTTTCTTTTTCCCTCCCACAATTTCTTCCCAAAGCTCCTTGGAAGGGAAAAAAGGACAGAAAATGGTTAATTGTTTTTAAGGTCAGTGTTGCCTTTAGATGGATGCTGGAGTAAAATGTTAAGCAAAGTACATTCAGTTTGGTTAAGTATTCATTCATGCAAAGATCTGTCAGTTTAGGCATGCAGTTGTAACATCATGAGCATTCCTACATGAGTGGGTGGAATGATGGATTATCTAGTGTTGTGCTCAGTGACTTTATTCATGAAGAGGCGAGAAAGACATTCGGAAGGGTTCTTGCTCTTTGGTCCAGTGGAACAAAATAGAAACAAGGTGACATTCTCAGAGAAATTCCCAAAGACAAAGGCCTAATACTGGGAGTGGGAGGAAAGAGGCCACAGCCCTCTTCAGCTGTGATCCTTCATTTTTCTGCTCAGTTCAACTTCATCTGGCCATTGATTTGATGCTTGCAGCAGATGAATTCTTAACAGCAGGAGGGTATAATTAGGAAACCTTTTTTTGGCCCTTTTGAGGCAAAATGGAATAACATATGCTGACTAGTATACAGATGAGAAATCATGCTTCCTTGCATGCTACACAATTATATCACTATGGTTCTGTAACCCCTGCTGGCAGACCCAGAACATTTCCGCACAACACTCTTATAGTGCGATGATTTCACTTTCAGTCTCCTACGGAATCCTGGGGTTTGCAGTTCCGGGAGGGGCCGGCCAGTCCCTCCCGGAACTGTAAATCCCAGGATTCCATAGGAGGCTGAAAGTGGAATCATCGTGCTATAAGAGTGTTGTGCGGAAATGGCCTCAGTCCTACAGGAGTACAATATTTGATATCCAAAGTTATTGAGCCAGAGGTTCACTGGATAGGAACTTAGACATCCAGGTCTAAAACTGAACCATTATTAGCCAGGTCAGACCAATGCTTCCCCAGTCACGTCTCCAAGAGGGAAACCTTGAAAAGCACGCACACACTCACAATGGAACATCAACAACAATGAGGGGGGTGCATATCCTCCTGATGAGATTAATGCTTGCAACAGCGAGAAATACAAAGACAAGGTCTATTTGCATGATTCAGCCATTGTCCTTTCCCAGGAAAGGGTCTGCCCCTGAGGCATGTTTTGCCCTATAATTGAGTCCCTTTTGGGACTCTCTTCAGAGAACTCCCACACTTGACTAGTGCCCCAGCATTCTGCTAGTCGAGAGCTCCCTTCAACATTCTTGCTCTGCTGAGCTACCTTTGCCTTGTTTCTTCCCGAGCCAAAGACTACAGGATCAAGTAGACTCTAAACCACTCTCTTTCCCTTTGCTCTTCCTGATCTTCATATCTTTCTGACTCATTAGTCTAGTGTGCTTGTGTGAGTGACTGCTTCATTGTGTGTGTGTATGTGGATATTTTGCCGATTCTGCTGAATAAACTACTGGCAATTGGACATTTGGCTTGGCTCTCGTGTGGTCTGACTCCGTAGACATAGGGTCCAAGATCTTGCTGTGTTGCCCTGCCCTCCACTTTGCTAAGCAGTGCTCTGCTAATTTCCCCAACCTTTGTATTTTTGGAGTGAATCCAGGTGTCCCCCAGGGACTCCTAGAAGTCAGGGTAACAGTTCCACTAACTGCCATGACAACATCTTATGATATCCTGGGGTATGTAGTTTGGTGAGACATTACTGCTGTCTAGTTGAGAATTCTAAGTACAGCTCCTTAAACTGCAAATCCCAGGATTCCAGAGTATGTTGTCACAGCATACCTTATGAATGAGAGTTTTCCAAGAGAGCCTACTATTAAAAGTCCAGCTAAGGTCTTGTAGACTCACAACTCTGGCTTTCTTTATTGAGTCAATCTATTTGTAAGGTGATTTTCTTTTCCTATTGTCCACAGCTATTCCCAGCATTGTTGTCTTTTCCAGTGTGAAATGTCTTGTCAAGATGTGTCTGAAGTACAATAGTTTTTGTTCATTCATTTTGACTTCTTCTGACTTCTTGAAAGAGTTCAGCTTGATTTACTGGTGTTTTCAGTGGCCAGTAAAACTCTCCTGCAGCATTACATTTAGAATGAGATTTTTTTTCTATCGGCTTTCTTCACTTTTCATATCTGTTAATAGAAACTGGAAATATCATTGTGTGATCTTCATATTCAATACTGCATCTGCCCCCCCACAGCAAGAATAGCAATAATTAAGATGAATATATTGCCAAGACTGATCTTTTTATTTCAAAATCTCCCCATTATAACTAATGACGGAGTTTTCAAACAGTGGAAAAGCGATCTGTCCAAATTCATTTGGAATGGCAGAAAACCCCGAATAAAGTGGTGCGGTTTAATAGATGCTAAAGAGAGAGTAGGTTTAGGAACTCCGGAGTTGAGATTATACTATCATGAGTGCTGCATGGATTGGGCAACCACTTGGGTTCGATTAGATGATGAGAGATTGCTGACATTGGAAGGTGCGGAGTTACCTTTCGGCTGGCACACATACTTGTGGTATGAGAAGGCAAAAATAAATAGGGAGTTTAATAATCATTTTATTAGAAAATCTATTTTGAGAGTGTGGTCGTTGTATAAAAAGAAGATCTATAAGAGACTCCCACTGTGGGTATCCCCACACGAAGCCTTCTATAGGAGGGAGAAACCTCAGGTTGGCAGATGGATTATGTATAAGGATATAGTGGAAGTACATGGTGGAGAGATCCGGTTGAAGACAAAAGAAGAACGAGAAGATATTGGATTGGCTACTTACTGGCTCCTGCAAAGACAAATAGTAGAAAAATTTAAAGTAGATCAGAAAACAGTGGGGATAGAAAATAAAGAAAATGAATTAGATAAAGTATTAAAATCAGAAGTGGATCATCGTATAGCAAAGTTATACAAAATTTTCTTAAATTTAGAACTGGAAAGAGAGGTAATAAAAGAGAATATGTTGAGATGGGCCCAGAATATAGGGAGACCGATACAATTAGAGTGTTGGGAAAGGTCCTGGTTTAGAATAAACAAAATGATAAAGAGTGCAGCATTAAAAGAAAACTATTTTAAGATCATGTACAGATGGTACTATACGCCGGCTCAAATTGCGAAAATGACCAAAACAGATAAGGATAAGTGTTGGAAATGTGAGCAGAAAGGAACTCTGTTTCACCTGTGGTGGACCTGCAGTAAAGCGAAAAAATTCTGGGTACAAGTACATAACATTATAACAGAAATATTCCAAATTAAATTTCCGCTATACCCAGAAATATATTTGTTAAACATGTATGAAGCTATGGGTCCAACTAAAGAAACAGTCTTATCAAAAAATGCTCACCTTAATGTTAATTGCAGCGAGGATGTGTTTCGTGAGTAGGTGGAAACAGGCGGAACCTCCTGAAGTGGAAGACTGGTTACTAAAAATATATGATATTATGGAAATGGAAAAATTAACTTCATCTCTGTCATATAATTTAAAAGTCAAAACAGAGGTAGACTGGAATTTGATTTTTCCTATTTTAGAGTCGAAATGGGGGAATATGGCTACCAAAGGGTTAAAGGGGAGTTAAGCTAGGTATTAAGGAGGTGTTGAAGCTTATATATAGTTAAGAAAATCCTAGAGAAAGGGTAAAGGGAATATTAGCGTAAGTATAATAAGGTAATTAAGTGGAGTATCAGTAAAAGGATTATAGGAGAAAAGTGAGACAGGAAAAGCTAAGTAAAAACCAACTCGCATAAGGAAAGGAAAATAAGGGAAGAGGTGTGGGGGGGTTATATTTATTTTATTATTTCTTGATTTGTATATGTGAATGTGAATGATATGATTTGGTTGTATATCGAGATGAAAAGGTCTAATAAAAAGATTTGAAAACATATTCAATACTGCATCTGTATACTTGAGGAACTTATCTAATGCCTTCATCACCACCCTTCCAAGTCTAGGGCCCTTCCGCACGCCATTTCTAAAGCGAAAGTGCTCCTTGAGCGGTCCATACGACACACTCCCATTTACATGACACTCAAGAGCCTAAAGCCTAAAGCGGTCGCGCAATGCTCCCGGGGCCCGCACATGCTTACATGGTGTGCAGTGCATTGGGAGCTGGGCCGGTCATGCTTCCTGCCTCAGCACTAGCCTGCAATTCCCAGGTTGTGCTGTGGTAGGAAGGGGCGGGGCGTTCGTGCGGCATTCATGCAACCGGCAAGCCAGCTGTGGTGAGGAAGCAGAAGCGAAGTGAGTGCCTCACGCAAGAGGCTACTCGCGTGACCGCAGTCCCCCACCTCCGTAGAAAGGTAAGGTGCGGAAAGGGCTTTAAGTTTTCTTCAGCCATCTTGGCTGTGCTCTCCATTTTTCTGGATGAGTGAACCAAGGTGTAGAAGAATCTTTAACAATTTCTATGTCTTCATAAACATTGACTTTAAAGTCAAGTAAATCTTAACTGATTTACTGATAACCATGTAATAAGATCTAGCCCCATCTCCTACTCTTGAGTAAGAGAGGGATCTGGGGTGAATTAGTGGGTGGAATGCTATTGTAAAACGTGCAGAAAAAACCATGGCCCATCAGTGCCGAGTGTGAAAGGTGCACCCAAGCCTCGCACGCAAGGCCTGCCCAGCCTGACACCTCTTTGTGTTCAGGTCTGAACAGCTAGGGAGATCTCTGAATCAAGCCAGGGCCAAGACAAACAGGTCTGCCTGAGTTCTCCCTCTCTGAGAACGCAGTCCCTTCCTCATTCTTGTCCCCCCTTGGCTTCTTCCTTTCAGGACTCTCCCCCTTTACTGCCTTCCCTAAATCTGCCCTTCTCTCAGATGTAAGAATCAGCAGTGATTTATATTTTCCAAGACTGTGGTACTGTTGGCACTAAGGTCAAGATGATATTATTGGTAGCATGTATATTCCAGGATTCAAAATAAGACTCTGTGACACTGTTGTAAGGAACACAGAACTTCAAACATTTATTGTAACACTGTTGTTTTAAATGTGTTTTGTATTTAAATGTTTATAAACAGCACATCATTCTTCTCTCTCTCTCTCTCTTTCAATTTATCCACTATCTCTTGTACACCCAATTTCTCAGTTCTCTCTCCCACAGAGCTCTTCAAATCTCCAACCTCTCCCAAACACACCACAAATCACACTCCTCTTCAAACACACACCAGACAGTTAAAATCCATTATTTTGCTCTTTCCACCAGCCCCTCCCCTGGGCTATCCAAAGGTCCATTTCACCAGCCAATCAACTTAAACACTCTCAGTTGCCAAGGAGGCTCTGTTGTCAAGACCCCCTCCCATCAAGTTCATCACAGTTATCTACCCACTAATTCACCCCATAGGATTCTGTCCCTTTATGGGAAGTTTCTGAGGGGATTAACTTGCACTTTTCCCACCTCTGAATCTGCCGGGCTTTTACTTCTCCCTCCTATGGGAGATGAGAATCTGATACAGATAGATAGGCAGACACACAAATACACCAAACAAAGGCGCATGAATTGACAGTGGAAAAGAAGATATCTTTAAAGTAGAGCTTTTATTCTAAGCAAACAATGATACATTTGCAAAATATATGTAAATGAAGTCACTTTCCTTCAGGCATTATGTGGTGTACTGGTTTAAGTGTTGAACTAGTACACTGGGGACCAGACTTTGAATCCCCACTAGGCCTGGAAGCCTATGGTGTGATCTTGGGCAAGTCACACTCTTTCAGCCTCAGAGGAAGGCAAAAGCAAACACTTTCTGAACAAGTTCTGCCAAGAAAACACAGAACTGATTTAAAGGCAAACAACAACAAACTCTTCTTTGGTCATTATTTTTGGTCTTCTTAACATACAGCTATAACCATTTTGTACTTTCTTTCTTGCCATTCATTAACTGTACATTTAAGTGAATCCACAGGTTGCAATTGTCCAACAATGGGCACTTCTTTCCAAACTGGATACTTAGGCCTAAGTCTAGCAATGGCTAGCAGTGAATCTGCTCTAGGTTTTTCTGTGAACTTAAAATAAACTATCCAAGTGCTGAACCTATTTTGAAGAGGTTGGTCAGCAATTTTCATAGCTCATCTGAAGTCTGGAATCAAGCATGAAGTGGATTCAGCACCACACTGACACAGTAGCCGCCATATACCTGTGCCTAAATCCAGCATCATGTTAGTATCTGGCAGAACTGTCTTTCTCTCCTCCTCATAAAGTGTCCTATACCATTCCAGAACTACTAGCTCCAGTGCATTTCCCAGCCCTCTAGAGTAAATTTTTAGTGCACCTTGGGTGCTGTGTTATGCCGGCTATGATATCCCAAATGGGGGCTCCTAGATATCGCTTTGATATCACTTAATTCGGCCCTGGCTAGACTCTGCTCTGCGGCCCCACTGCACGTGTTTGGGTTGTTTTCCGAAACAGGCACGTACTGGCTGCGGCTGATTAGTAGTTCACATTCCATTTCCCATTCAAGCCAGCAACTCTTAAGCCTCACGTTGCTTCAGGGGACTCCCATACCCACACTCCACAATAGCGGTGTGGTTTCCCGCCAAACCATACTTTTCAGAGGGCCATCAACTCTCCGGCCACTCTTTTGTTTTTCAAAGCAAATCCCATCATGTGAACACTGACCTCACCAGATCCTTTTGTCTAGCATCGAAACTCCTTTTATTCCTATTTGGTTTGCCATAGCCAACAGGCATGTTCCACCCTATAAAAAGTCCTCATTTTGGAACTTCTTTGGTTCCCCTTGAACATCCATCTTGCCCTGCTGCCGGTTTGTTCAGGAGTTCCCCTCAGCATCCAACTGAGCCCATCTTCCTCCGCTCCAGTTTCTTCAGGACAATGTGACTAGGTGTTGTATCACCCGCTTTCCCCTCAACTCCCTTTCTTTTCCTTTAGGTTAGTTAGTGTGTGTGTGTTGCTCATTTTGCTGTGTATGTTTAATAAAGTTGTTATCTGTTCATTTTGAAATCCTATTGGCTGTCTCTCTGACCTGAAGCCGTAAACACAGGGTAAAAGATCTTGCTACGTTACCCTGCCTTTTGCTAGCTAAAACGATGCTTTGAGTTTAATTTCCCCATCTTTGGTATTGTAATTGGCAAAGCTGGGCGCCCCTCGCGGGACCGCCAATTTTCAGGGTAACAGCTGTAGCAGGGAGTGGGTTTGGTTCCAGTTTGAGTGGTTCGAGACATTCAGTCTTCTCAGATCAGAAGCATATTGTTAAATCCTGGGCACACATAAGTTTTGGGGTTTTTTTGATGTTGAGAAATATTTGATATTATCTTTATAAATTAATGAAGCTTCAAGGAAATTTAACTTAACATCATCAAAATTTAAATTAATGTCTATGTTTAAACAGAGAAAATCTGCATAAAACCTGCTTCTCTTTGCTAGAATTTATTTTGGGGAGGAAAAACAGACATAAGGCAGAATCTATGATAAAGTGCTAAAGTGTTTTATCTTCGCTACAGTCCTGTAGGCTATGTCAAAAACTATCTTGGTCACCAAAAATGTACTTTGGATTTGTTGCTTGTGGCAATATCTAAGTTTCTATGAATTCCTGCTCCCAGTTCCATAAGCTCTTCTGCATACATATCTTTCAACAAATATGTTCCTTATTTATATCCCAAATGTTACTCATTTTAGAGGAAGCTGTAATAAGAACAACAGTAACTCTTTTAACCAGACTGTAACAGGTGACAAAAAGGGCTGATTAATTCTTCCTGAGCTTTCTGATTCTGTCCTGCTTGCTTTCATTAGAACTTTCTTGTGTTCCTCTTAATCTGAGTGTTTCCTAATCTTGCCTCGGGTGGGACTTCTAGGAATGGGAGAGGGCAAAGAGGAAACTGAAAAAGAACTAACAGACAGAATTAAGATGTTTTTCAACGTGATTGGAGGCTCTGAATGAAGACTGTCTGAGAAATGTTGGAATTGCTTTTATTGTGGAGGAAAATACGAGCATGAAAGGTACATCCAATCTTTCTTTTTCATTTAGCAACTGAACTCCAAGTGGCTAACAAACAAAGGTTAAAACAATAAAAATAAAATATACCCCAACACAGTTCAGAAGATAATCTTCTCACTCAAGCATTGCCAGCCATAAACAAACAAACAAACAAACAAACAAACAAACAAACAAAGCTTGCTTTGTTAACAAATGCTTTTGTTGTATGCCTTCAAGTTGCTTCTAACTTATGACAACTCTAAGGTAAACCTGTCATGAGGTTCTCTTGGCAAGATTTGTTCAGAGGAGGTTTGCCTTTACCTTCTTCTGAGGCTGTGAGAGTGTGAGTTGCCTAAGGTGGTTTCCATGGCTAAATAGTGATTCAAACCCTGGTTTCTAGAATCATAGTCCTATGCTCAAACCTCTACACCATGCTAACTCTTGTTTATAAGTGTGGGTAGTATCTATATTTAAATGATACCATGCTCATACTGTCACACTTACCTGGTTTATAATATTGGTGGTGTTTATTGTACTGTTGCCTCATAGTATGACCAGCATGTTCTGAATTTTATCAAGAACAAATGATGTCAAATTGGAAATTGGAGAAATGATACTTTAAAACAAATTTGTGGATGTTAAGTCCCGTAAAAGGTAGCTAAACAAACTGTAGGACCTTTTTATTCAGGCATGGCTTTGATAGAGATTTTTATTTTTAATCAGTCAGTCAGTCATCCATCCATTTACTTAAATATTTATGTCCCACCCTATATTGCTAGATCTGAGGGCAATGCATAAATAAATTCAGTTTCAACCATTTAAAACAATGTGGAATTTAAAACAGTAAAAGATAATTTAAACAGGGTAAAAACATATTAAACTCAAAATAAAATAAAATAAAATAGTTTAAAATCATGTATATGTAGAGATTTGGATGAAATCAATTAGGCCTTAAATGTTTCCATACAGTCCTGAACAAGACGAAACCTAACTATTATACAGTTGTGGGTTAAGCATTTTCCACAAGAGACGTTCTTTATTCTAGTCCTAATATAATGGACTGTTGAGTTCAACAACTCACAGTGTTTGGGAACATCTGTCACATTTCCTCATACAAGAACATTGGTGGAGGGATGTATGTCTTTTATTGCCATGCACCTTTCCAATTGTCACTAAAATACTGTTCATCTTGCACAACACATATCTCAATAGCAAGGAACAAGTTTTAATTTTTTTTCAGTTAACAGGCAAACCCATAGGATAAAGTGGTAAAGAATATATCATTGGATCTCTAATATATGTTATGTGGTTTCCACATTGAGATTAGTGAACAACAATCTTTTTCAACTTGCTTTTACCCATGTGTAGGAAAATGTGACACAGAAGCTATCATGCATCCTGTGGAATATGATCATGAGCTTCAGGCTTTCAGCTGGAAGGATGCCCAACAACCATTAATTCCACTGCGGTCTCAAGTGTGAAATAAAAGATTGGAGCTGCTATATTTAGTGTGATACAGTTTTAAGTATTTGGCCACTATCCAACAGAGAGTTATGAATGCTCAAGAACATTAAAGTGAATGAGCTTAAACGTTCTTAATTCAGTAGTGGATGATGCCGTGGCACTATACCAATGGACAGCAGAGCATAGTCCACAAAAATGTCTTAGAAAATCACCGAAATATTCAGTCCTATCTTTGAACATTCAACACAGTTGACTGTATTTCAGTACAATGAAATGTTTTTCCTCCTAATGTTGGTTTATTAGCTATTCTTACTTTGAATTTATGCTCCACCTTTTCCAAAATCTCTAGCATTTAAGTGTGAGTAAAAACTTAAACAGAACACTGTAAGACATGTGTCATTTGTGCCTTCAAGTTACCTGTCAACTTATGGTGATCCCATGTATTTCACAAAGTTTTCTTAGGCAAGGAATATTCAGATGCGGTTTTGCCATTTCCTTCCTCTGAAATATAGCCTATAGCACCTGGCACTCACTCTCAAGTGTTAGCCTGTTCCCTAGCTTTTGTCAGTCGAAATGGGAAGTGCTTGCAGTACTTCCAAAATATAGGCTTGGATTCATACAACAGTTACCAACAACGGTCTGAGTCCTCATGTTATAGGCAACAGTTCAACACAAGATGCATCAGTATATCAAGAATATAATTGAATCTGTCTTTTGGACTGTGAAATACTTACAAGACAGAAGGAAGTTTTGTGGCGTTGTAGTTCAATCCCCCCCCCGTACGTGTGTGTGTATATGTATATGTATGTACACACACACACACACACTATGCATACACCTGAGATCCTGGTTGGGAAGACAGAAGATAAAATTCCACCCAGTTGGAACTCTATTCTGTCCTTCTATCTCCTTCCTGCCAACATAGTCGTTTAATGGCCAGCAGGAATTTGAGAGAACAGTGGAGAATCCGGCTGCGTTCCTATAGCCAGAAGCAGAACTACAAAGGCATCCTCTGTGATACCCATCTATATTGATTCCTCTAGTCTAGTCCTGTCAATTTTGACAAGCAGCAGCTCTCTACAGTTCCATGTAGGAGTCTTTCTTAGATCTTTCTGGACCTTCCTGAAATTTCTTCATTCAAGTACTAATCAGGCCTAGAATTCTTTAGTTTCCAAAATCAGTCAAAGCTGGATATATGTGGAGCAGTATGAAAAGCATCAAGGCATCTTACAATATGACAATATTATAAGAAAGAAAGAAAGAAAGATAGATTAATAACAAGAAAATAAAACCTTTCTATAATGTAAAACTACAACTTCCCCAAAGAACAACAAATAAGGATAATGATTGGTGCAATAATCTTTTTTAAAATAAAAAATAAAAATCAGCCAGTGATATACTGTCAAATGTCTGGCAACAGAAGAACATGATAACATAGGGGCCAGGTGGTTTCACTAGGGAAAGTATTCCATAGACAAGATTCTTTTCCTCTGTCGCCATCCCCTGACTGCATCTCAGAGGAGATGCTCAAGAAAAGACATGAGATTTGGGTCACACAGTACGGGGCTGGTTCATGACGGGATGAACTTTGAATGTATCATGTTGTATTGTTTTACCTGTTTTTGAGCTGCTTAAAATTAGTGTTTTTAATCAGATTGCTTATTCTTTTTAACTTTTGTTAACTTTTGTGTCCCATTTTTGGAGAGAGACAACATATAAATTAAATATAGAAATACAGTGCAAAGTGTTACTGGTTAAAACATGCTATTGGTTAAACACACTACTTTATTTTTATTGTTATCTTAATAAATGTTACAGTTTATCTTTACAAACACTGACTCAGCTGATTTGCCTGCAGTGATAAGTAATAGAGAAAACACACTACTATGAAATTATTAAGTGGTTCTAAATAAACACTGGAAGCCCTCACTCTTTTACACAAAGGTGGGGTTACTGGGGAGAGACCTAGTGCCTCTGATAATGGACAGAATATATATCTAATGTGATGATCAGTAATAGTTGATGGCTCCATCCTCCATAAATTTGTCTAGTCTCTTTTAAATGCCCCAACTTGGCAGCCATCACTACATTTTATGGTAGCAAATTCCACCACTGAACTTTCGAGCCTTCCACAGTCTATTGATATTACTGATCACTCAGAGCTATAGACAGATAGGTTTCACTAAAAGTATCTTTCAGGAAAACACAAGAAACAGAGGGTTTTTGGCCATAAACACATGGCAACAATTGCATTTGCCCCATGATGTGATGTGAAAACTGTGTTCATGCCTGGTTTTCATACATGAAAGCAGTTCAATACGTTGGAAAATGACTTTATGTGAGGCAGTCTTCAAGGGTCTCACCAGACACTGCATGCCTTCCTTGGCCCTTTGATGACATACACAATAGAGTTATCCTCCCCCCACATACACACACAAATGTAGTGCTCATGGCACAGGAATACAGAGAATACCTCTTGCAAAGCCCCAGCATTTTCTGAACAGGTCACATTTCTCATGGTCACGTCTGATCATTCTGATCTTACAAAGACATACACATTTTTTTTCTGGCTGCTTTCCTGTAAATGTTTTCAAAACACACATTTTGGTAAGCACACATTTTCCTCACCATGGAGATTATCTCTGTAGGAAAACAGAAATGTGTGAGGTGGCCCTCAGCCAAGAGACAGCTGGATCAGCCTTCCATGGAGATAATCTCTGCCGAGGCAAATATGTTTACCATAGTGTGTGAAATGCCACGTGAGTAAATCCCATGCCATGAGTACATTGATTAACAGCTGCTTCCCTTCACAGTGCCAAAAAAGAAAAAGAAAAACCCTCCCACTTCCCATTATGGCACACATAGACAACCCCAAGCCCCAACACACACACACACACGCACACACACACACACACACACACACACAGAGTTTGCTTCTGTTTTTTTTTTTTTTTTTAATGGCAGTTCATAATGGATGGAGATCTCAAAGATGCAGAGTATTCTGGCTTGTCTTTATGTGGATCAGAACTGTCTTAGACAGCGTACTCTGACCAAGGAGAAAATGGAAAAGTTACTTGGGGCGCTGTCAAAATCTCTCAGCCTGCATTACCTTATTATGATTTGATTCTCTTGCTCTTCTTTTTTCTCACTCAGACATTTGTATTTCCTTTTTTAAAAAGTTCAACAATTCCCCAATTAACAATATAATTATAACAGTACATAACACACAGTCATACATTTTCAGTTCAAACCACCTATAAATACTATGTCTGTCTGTCTGTCTGTCCGTCCGTCCGTCCATCTATAGTGCTATCAAGTGTTATAATGTTACCACACTAAGATAGCTGACAGGGTTGAAGTGATAAAGGGAGTTCTGAACAGATTTTTAATAGAAATAGAAAACAGCAGTTTGGTGAAGCTTGTGGGCTTAGCAGCTGGATAGTGACAACATCATGTGGTGGCACAGCTCCTGGACTGGAAACAACCCAGCACTGTTGAGTTGTAGTGATGTTGTGTGGAAATGGCCTTAGTCATTAAGTGGCACTACTTAACCAGAAAGCCAAGGAATATTGGACTGGAATACATAAAATAATTTCAGAAATTTTTCAAAATGAATTCTCTAATGTCCCCAGAAACCTACTTATTGAATATGATACATGAAATTGACACAAATACATCAAGGAAATTTTGGAGGAACTTGTTGTACATGATAACATCAGCAAGAATAGAATATGCAAAAGTCTGGAAAAATGAAGAGGCCCCTAAAATTGAACAATGGCTTTATAATATTTTGGAAATGAAAGCGGCAGACATTTCATCCCAAAGACTCGGATGTTCAACAGATGACACAGTCAATAATGAGTGGGCATCCTTAGACATTTTTCTTCCAAAAAAAAAAAAAATTGAAATAAGGCCAGCTGACATAGTAAGCTTTGTTAAGCAAATTTTAATGAAGAAAACCAAATTAGAATAAAGCATGGGGGTAATAAATTACATTTATAGAAGGTATGGAAAGCAAAAAGTATACATTGGAACAGGAATATGCGTAAAATAAATGTCTTTTTTCTTATGTTAACTATCAGGAGCAGACAATCAAATAAAATTTCTTGAAGTATGGTTGGAAATAGAAACATAAAAATACTTACCTGAGCGGGGAACAGAGGAAGGATAAGAGGATACTTGGAACTGCACACTTATAAATAATACTACTGTTTTTATAATTTATGTATTTTATTTTGATGTGTGTATACACACACACATATATAAAATATAAAATAAAAAAAATTAAGTGGCACTACTTCTTAAACACCAAGTCTCATGCATTTTAACAGGAAAAATACTATTTTGGTAGAAATCAAGAGGACTTTAAAATGTTTACTTTCAGATGTTCCAGATGTTTCTGGATTTTAAATTCCCTGCTGTCTAAGCAGCATAGCCAAGTGTGAATCATGCTGACAGTTACAGTCCAGTAACATGTGGAAGGTCATCTGTTTCCCACCCTGGTTAAGGCTTTGTTTAAGGGTATGCCTAAAGACTGGGGCATGCTGAATCGTGTGTTGCCAAGACCTCCTTGGATCTATCTTCTAACACTTTCCTTTCCTGCAGATGGTGGAGAAATGATGACTGTTGGAGGTTTCTGACACTATGACAATGAGGCCTTCATCGGCACATGGTCAGAGGCATCCTTCTTTGGCTGGATGGAAGGGGTTTGTGATGTCTTTTTACTCCAAGGACATCCTTCAAAGCACTGTGAGGTTGTGTTGTTACTATGGTTCAGACATACCCGGTGATAGCACTAGATATCTCTTGATATCAAACTTATTTGGCCTTCACTTGACCTTTCTCTGTCACCCTGCTCCACATGTTTGTGAGGCCACTGGACAAGCACGTAAACAGGCGCAGCCGGTTAATGGTTGGACATTCCAAATCCCACTTAGGCAGGCAGATTAACGCCACTCCATTGCTTCAGGGACCTCTCTGCAGACACACCTTGCTTAAGCGCGACTCTACACAAAGACGCTCAGCCTCGAGCCCACGCCCTTACAATGCCAAGCTATTTGCATACTGGCTACACTATTGTTAAACCTGCGCTAAGCCCATCATGTAAAACTTTACCTTTGCCAAAGCTTTGTCACATTCCAAACTCACATTGTTCTCACCGAGTATGGCATGGCCTGTAGGCACAATCCACCCTATAAAAACTCCCCGATTCCGAGAGCACCTCGGTTCACTCTCGACTTCCATGCCGCCTTGCTGTCGTTTGGTCTGACGCGCTCCCCTCAGCGAAACGCGCTGAGCTTTCTTCCCTGCAATCCTCCGCTTTTCTCCAGGACTACGAGATAAGGTGTCGTATCGCCCATTTCCCCCGAAAACTCTTATTCCTAATTTCTTAGTTAGCTGTGTGCTTTTGGTGTCTTTTCTGTTGTTTGTCCTTTAATAAAGATATCATTTTTACTATTTTAAAAACTGTCTGACTGCTCTTCTGACCTGACCCCGTAGACATTGGGTGGCAAGATCCCTGCTAAGTTACCCTGCCTCTCGCTAGCTTAAGAGAGTGCTTGAGTTAATTTCCTCATCTTGTGCTTTTGCTTGGTTGTTTGGGCGCCCCTCCCGGGACCCCCAGAATACAGGGTAACAGTGTCATATAGCTGTACTTAATATTTGTTCATTTGTAATGCATATTAATATTTTATTGTATGTGTGTGTGTGTGTGTATGTATACACACACACACACACACACACACATACACATATGTGGCAAATGTTGTTTTGTTTATGCTCATCATACCCAAGTGGATGAAATGTTTCAAATGAATAAAACAAATATGGCATCAACTCCGTGCACAACTCTCATCAGACTTTTGTGTTTAGGAAGCTCTAGAAGTGATTTTGTCTCTTTTGAAACCTGTTGGCAGCTTTCATTCTAAACTTGAGCATGGAAAGGCATCTTACAGCAGGCCTTGACAAGAACATGAAATATGCTTAAACCACCATGGGATCAGGGAACTGTATGACATAAATCAGAGCCATAACTAGATTAATTTAGGGCATGGTAATTAGAAGATAAAGTGCATGAATATTAGGTTATAAAATTATTGGCACGAATTTATTAAAACACACTTCAACAGTCAGGGTGGAATAAAAGCTAATTTGCAACTGGTTGTAATGGGCTTGGAATTGGTCTTCATATTATAAGAAAGTTCAAATACAGTGGGAAGAGAATGTAATACAATAAAGCAGTGACTCAGGGGGCTGATTGGATTAATGAGATGCATTTCAATGAGCCCTGCTGGGCAAGGTATTCTTTTATTACAACAGGACTCATAAACAGAAAAAAATATTGCTGAAAATATGCAACATGAAAGAAGATGGGCATGGAGACTTGGGCAACTATAGGATGCCTTCTAAAGCATGAAACACTACAATTTGTGTGTTGTTGCTTTTGATTGTGCCAAAATATCCATGCACTTCAATGTTTCATTTGGATGCACCACTGGTTCAGCAAACAATATTTGTAATGCCACATAATATGTAAAATTATAGGGAGCAGTCTGCCATTCTTGTATGTAGATGGACAGAAGTGTTGCTGTGGGCCTATTAGTTTGCATGTGTGTGTTTATTAAAAATCCTCAGACTTTAAGCAGTTTGCTTCTGTTGCTCTCTGGGGGCCTCCTGTGGTCTGAATTAGATTATTTTTGTTATTTGTTCAGGAAATAAGGGAAGAGAAGTGTAAAGGTGGCATTTTAGATTAGGATGAAACTCAAATCAAATGAATTGGACAGGTTTAGAAGATGTTCAGGCTGAAGCAGGATTCTTCCAAAGTGACTTCAATGCAGATCTAAACACTCCTGAAAATTCATTAGCAATTTGGATTTGTAGGGAAAACAGAAAGTGTGTCCCTAAAAACTGATACATTTGTCTGCAAGCTCTCCATACAGGGCGGCAGTGGGGAAAATGTGGCTGGTGGGCAGCATGCTCCCAGGATCTCATTTTGAATCTCCTAAAGTACACCCAAGCCATGAAAAGCCTCCAATTTTTTTTTCATTTTTTACAAAAAAGATCAGCTGAGAACTTGGCTGAAAAACACCAAAAACTCCACCACAAAAAGATAGTGGTTTGAGTCCTCTTGTTTCCTCAACATCCCACCTCCCACCCACCACCCGATGATGAGCAAGCTGTATTTTAGCCAAATCCAAGAACCAGAAATGACATTTTTGGTATTACATCGATTCAAGTACATAATACAAATTCAGCTATGAGTAATTTACCTCCTTCATTCATAAATTAAAATACAGATATCTCACTCAAAGTGACAAGAATCTGATTCTTACTCCATTACAATAATAGTTGTCTCTCCTCTCAATTCCTCCCCTCACCTCTCTTTCTTTCTCTCTCAGATCTGAATTGAACTGGTTCATTTTAAGCCCCCTGGACCGAAGTAATAATTCATAGAGATCACATGAAATTTAACAGCCTTCTACCACTCAGAAAGTTTGAATGGATTTGTCAAAAGGAAAGTTGTTGCTGTTGCTGCTGTTGTCTGAGGCTTTAATTCTGTTTTGAAAAAAAATGTTATTACAATGGTACCTCACAAATGCTATGGAGTGCAGTGTAGATACTTTTCTGTCATCTCAACAATGGGCTGGTGTTCATTATTGCAGTCTTAGATTCATAACCTAGGCCATTTCCACACTAGACTCTTATAGCGCTATTATTCCACTTTCAACATCCTATGGAATCCTGGAGTTTGCAGTTTAGGGAGGGGTCTAAGGCCCCTCCCTAAACTGCAAATCCTGGATTCCATAGGATGTTGAAAGTGAAATAATAGCGCTATAATAAGCTAGTGCGGAAATGGCTGCAGAGCTATTGATCCAGAAGTGCCCTGTATTCAAGAGTCCTACATAGTCATAGCCCACATCAATAGCCAGAGGCCCCTAGCCCATCTTAACAGCTAGCAGCCACATTGTGCAAAGGAGGTGTGTTCTGTTGATGATCAAGGTGCAAAGAGGATGACCTTTCCATCTGCTCACAGTCTCCCTCCCCATGAGACTGTGACAATCAGAAACAGGACTCCATCCCAAAATAAGATGGAGGTTCTGTGGATTGTTCTTTCCTGGTCCAGGAAATGAGTAAGCAGCCTTTCCTGGATGGGGTTTCACTCACCCTGAAGAAGCTTGGGAGTACACTTAGATCCATTTCTGTCACTGGAGGCTCAACTGGGTTCATGACTTAGATTGCTTTGTGCCAGTTTTGACTAATGCATCAGCACTTTTCCTGGACAGAGATAACCCAGCCACAGTAGTTCATGCACTGGCAACCTCCTGATTAGATTACTGTAATGCACTGTATCTAAGACTGCCCTTGAAGAAGACTCAGAAACTGCAGCTAAGTGCACACTGCAGTAGTTTCATTGCCAATTGGAATACTATATAGGCAGCATATACAGCAGGTCCTCCATAACCACATGACTGGTATATGCAATTTCACTGACTTGTGATGAAATGAAGTCTAAAAATACCTACTTTGAATATAATAATGATTAAATAGAAATCTAAGTAATAAAGTTATACATGTACACGCACACGCACACACGCACACACATTTTTGCATAGAAAATTCCAGCAAATGGCACCCTGCGTGTTCACACTTCCACACTGTCTCATGTTGCCTATGCCATTTCATATTTCCTCATCGTAGTATAAACATGCTGTAGTGCTATCCAGTCTCTTCATAGGCCTCTCAGTTACTGTATGTGATCTGATAGCATTACAGTGTTCTTCCCAAAATTCTTGTGCTTGTACAGTACAGTAAAGTCCTTGTCTTTATACAGTACAATACTGTAGTAAAGTCCTTCTGCTTGAATGCTTGTGTTATTTGGAATGCCCCAAAGCACAAGAGTGTTGATGCTGTCAATCGTGATAACTCTAAGGGAATTTGTAAAATGTTTCCATTTAGTGAGAATGTGAACATTCTTGGCTTAATCAAGAAAGAAAACAAAACACACACAGAGGTTGGTAAGATATTGAGAGATATTGCTTACTAGGTGACTGGAATGGAGCAATGGATCCAGTTATGGATAGAGGTGTGCAGTGAAAGAAAAAGAAGAGACAAGGGAAATTGTTGAAGGATTTTTTTCAAATAATTGAAGAAATGCAGCTAATGGATGCCTGGAAATATAAAGAACCTATTATCAAGGATTTCACTTTCTACTCAGATTGTTACAAGTCATGGTCCAGGATAGATATGATTTGGATCTCTAATGAGTATGTGAACACATTAGAGAAGGTGAATATATTATTTAAGACCTTCTTAGATCATAGTCCTGTAACTATCCTTTTAAGTTGTGATCTACAAAAAGAAAATGGAGGTTGAATGAAGTATTCTTGAGACAAGAGGAGCTAACATCTGTATGTAAAGTCGAATTAGAAGAATAGTAGTAATGAAAGATTTCAACTATCCTGATATATGTTGGCAATCAAACTCTGCCAAGACCACAAGGTCCAACAGGTTCCTCACTTGCCTTGCAGAAGGTGAAGAGATGACAAGGGGATTAACTGTTTTAGATCAGATCCTGACCAACAGGGATGACCTTGTTGATGAGCTGTAGGTGGTGAGATCCTTAGGGTGTATTGACCATGCTCTATTGGAATTTGTCATTCAGTGAGAACAAGAAGCCAAAGACATGCATTCTAGACTTTTAAAAAGCTGGTTTCTGTAAACTTAGGGAGCTGCTTGCCAAAATCCCTTGGTCAAGAATACCGAAGGAGTAAGGAGTTCATGACAGATGAGAGTTTCTTAAAAGTGAGATACTGAAGGCACAATTTAATACTGTGCCAATAAGAAGGAAAAATGGCAGGTATTTAAAGAAACCAGAATGGTTGACAAAAGAACTCTCAGTTGAACTAAGTGTTAAAAGAAACATGTACAGAAAATGGAAGAATACTGAAACCACCAAAGAGGAATTCAAGTAAGTAGCCAGGAGATGTAGAAAGAAGGTCAGAAAAGCTTAAGTAAAGCATGAAATCAGACTTGCCAAAGACATTAAAAATAATAAGAGGGCCTTTTTTTAGATATGTCTGCAGCAAAAAGAAAAACAAAGAAATAATAAGGTCACTGCACAGAGAAGATAGCCAATTACTAACAGGGGGAAGAGAGAAGGCAGAACTACTCAACATCTTCTTTGCCTCAGTTTTCTCCCAAAAGGATAGAAATACTCAACCTGGGGGGGGTGGGGAGCGGGTGAGGAAGAGGGGGAAATGCAGCACAGAATAGGTAGAGAAGTAGTACAGGAATACCTGGCTAAACTAGGTGAATTCAAGTCCCCAGGGTCAGATGAATTACATCCAAGGATATTAAAAGAATTGGCAGAAGTTATTTCTGAACCACTTGCAATAGTTTTTGAGAATTCTTGGAGAACAGGAAAAGTCCCAGCAGACTGGAGGAAGGCAAATGTCATCTCTTTCATCTTCAACAAGGGAAAAAAAGAGGATCCAAATAATTATCAACCGATCAGCCTGACATCAATACCAGGAAAGATCCTAGAGCACATCATTAAGCAGTCAGTTAGTAATTACTTAGAAATAAATGCCGTAATCACTAAAAGTCAACATGGATTTCTCATAAATAAGTTATGCCACACTAATCTTATCTCTTTTTATGGTAGAGTTACAAGCTTGATAGATGAAGGGAATGCTGGGGACATAGCATATCTTGATTTCAGTAAGGCTTTGACAAATTTCCCCACAACATTCTTGCAAAGAAGCTAGTAAAATGCAGGTTGGACAGGGCTACTGTTAGGTGGATTTGTAATTGCTTGACTGACCGAACCCAAAGGGTGCTCACCAATGGCAGCTTTTCAACCTGGAGAGAAGTGACTAGTGGGGTGCCACAGGGTTCTGTCCTGGGCCCACTGCTATTCAACATTTTCTTCAATGATTGGATGAAGGACTAGAGGGCACATTGATCAAATGAACAGGTTGCTTACCTGTAACTGTGGTTCTTCGAGTGGTCATCTGTGCCATCATACACTAGGAGCTTTAGCGCCTGCGCGGTAGCGTTCGGAAACTTCTAGAGCTTGTTCGCTTGGCGGGAACCCCTCCCCCACGCCGGTACTGCGCATGCTCCTCCCGCCGAGCAACGGTCTCTCCTCAGTTCTGTCGTCCGCCGTAGAACCTACAGGGACCTGAGAAAGAGGGGAGGAAGGGCGGGTGTGTATGATGGCACAGATGACCACTCGAAGAACCACAGTTACAGGTAAGCAACCTGTTCTTCTTCTTCGTGGTCTCTGTGCCTTCATACACTAGGAGACTGTGTAGCTTACCGGTCGGACGGCGGGTCAGGTCCTACAGCACGGAAGCCAACACCTCACGTCCAAACCGGGCATCTCTGCGCGACCGGCAGTCGAGCCTGTAGTGGCGCACGAAGGTCGATGGTTGGGACCAGGTCGCCACACGGCAGAGTTCATGCAGGTCAACTCCTCGCAGGAGGGCCGCAGAAGTAGCCACAGCTCTGGTGGAGTGGGCTCGAAGCAGGACTGGCGGAGGCTTCCTCGCGAGCTCTTACGCCAGTTCAATAGTCCTCACCACCCACTTGGAGAAGCGCTGGGTGGACACTTTTAGGCCCTTCCGACGTCGCCCATAGCAAACAAAGAGATGCGGCGTCTGTCGGAAGGAAGCAGTCCTGTCCTTGTAGAAAGCCAATGCCCGACGCACGTCCAGGGAGTGGAGGGACCGCTCCAACGGTGTCGTCGGGTTCGGGAAGAAGGCAGGCAGGATGATGTCCTGGTTGAGATGGAAACTGGACACCACCTTTGGCAGGAACGAGATGTCAGGTCTCAGGACCACCTTGTCCCTGTGGAAGACCGTGAAGGGCTCATCGGAACGAAGAGCTGTGATCTCACCCGCTCGCCTCGCTGAGGTCACCGCTACCAGGAAGGCAGTTTTCATTGTCAGGAGCCTGTCATCCGAGGTCGCCATTGGCTCGAAGGGCGGCTTCGTCAGCTGCGAGAGCACCAGCGAGAGGGACCACGGCGGTAGCGGCGGCGATACCGGCGGGTAGAGATGATGAAGTCCTTTCAGGAACCGCTTAACGGTATCGTTCCTGAAGAAGGCCGAGGCAGCAGATCGTGGCGGTTGGTATGCCACGATCGCGGAGAGATACACCTTCAGGGATGGAAACGCCAGGCCCTGTTGCCGGAGGTGCAGGAGGAAGTGCAGGACGGTCGAGAGCCCCGCGGGCGATACCGGCTCACTCCTCTCGTTAGCGAAGGTCAGGAAGCGTCGCCACTTGTATTGATAGTTGCGACGGGTGGATTCCTTCCTGGCCGCGACGAGGACGGTACCGAGCACGGGATCGTCTAGTGCGATATCCTCCAGGCATGGAGGGCCAGGCGTGGCAGGTCCGGATGGAGGACTCGGCCGCCGGAGTGGGAGAGCAGGTCCGGTGTCGGTGGCAACCGGAGCAGGTCGTCTCGTGCGACTTGTAGCAGGGGCGCGAACCAATGTTGCCTCGGCCAGTACGGGGCTACCAGGATCGCGTCGGCTCGGTCGGCGAGGATCTTCGATATCGTCCGGCCGAGCAGCGGGAACGGCGGGAACGCGTAGAGGAGTTCCCCGGTCCACGGAAACTGGAAAGTGTCCCCGATGGAGGCGCGATCGTGGCCCGCTCTGGAACAGAATCGGCGACACTTCGCGTTTTCCCTGGTCGCGAAGAGGTCGATCGATGGTTCGCCCCAGCGGTCCCGAATCAGTCTGAACGCCTCTCCGGAGAGAGACCATTCGTGATGGGATGAGGTGTCCCTGCTGAGGGCGTCTGCCGTGGTGTTCTCCTGCCCGGCCAGGTGAACCGCCACGGGATGCGTGTGCAGGCGAATGCACCATTCCCACAGGTCGAGCGCGATGTCGAGCAGGGTCGTGGAATGAGTCCCACCTTGTCTGTTGATGTAGCAGACAGCGGTGGTGTTGTCCGTCAGAATCAGGACCGTGCGCCCCGTCACGGCATGGCGGAACGCCCGTAGGGCTTTCCAGACGGCGAGCAGCTCCAGCGCGTTGATATGGAGAGCGGTCTCGTCGTCGGTCCATCTGTCGCGGACTCTGAGATCGCCGCAGTGGGCACCCCATCCATACAGGGAGGCGTCGGTCGTTACCGTCACCTTCGGTGTCGGCTGTTGGAAAGGCATCCCCGACATGAGATTGCATCGCGACTGCCACCATCGGAGGGATGAGCGGACGTCTCCCGGCAGCTGCAGTCGGAGTGTCTGTTCGTCTCGCAGGGGGTCGAATATGCGGACGAACCAGTGTTGAAGAGGTCTTGCTCTCAGCCTGGCGAGATATGTCACAGCGGTCGTCGCAGCCATGTAGCCCAAGAGCTGCTGGACGCTTCTCGCAGATAACGTCGGGGCCGTACGAGCATGAGCGGCGGCCCGGATCAAGGTTTGTGCTCGAGACTCTGGTAGGTACGCCCTGGCGGAGGTCGAGTCGAGCGTCGCCCCGATGAAGTCCAAGATCCTCGCCGGCTCGAGGTGGGACTTCTTCGGATTCACTCGTAGACCAAGGCGGGTCAGGAGTGACAACGTCATGTGGACGTCGTGGTAAAGTCTCTGTTTGCAGGACGCCACCAACAGCCAATCGTCGAGGTAGGGGAAGACGGAAGCGCCCTTCGTCCGCAGGTAGGATACCACCGGGGCCATGCACTTGGTGAAGACCCTTGGGGCAGTCGAGAGTCCGAACGGCAGCACCTTGTACTGGTAACAGGTGTCGTCGACTGCGAAGCGGAGGTACCGTCTGTGCTGCGGGCGAATGGCGATATGGAAGTATGCGTCTCGGAGATCGATGGAGGCGAACCAGTCCCCTCGATGTAGGAAGGGCAGGATCGACGGTATCGTGACCATCTTGAACCTTTTGGGGCGGATGTAGTAGTTCACCCCTCTGAGGTCTAGGATCGGCCGGAGGGTACCGTCGGCTTTCGGTACCGTGAAGTACCTGGAGAAGAAGCCGGTGGTCTTGGCCTCTTGCGGGAGCCGCTCGATCGCCCCTTTCTGGAGGAGGGATTGGATCTCTTCCAGGAGGGCCGGACTCGACGGCGTGGAGTAGTAAACGCCTCGAGGAGGAATATCGAGAAACTCGATGGCGTAGCCAAGACGGACGATGGAAAGCACCCAAGAGTCCGTAGTGACACATTGCCACTCCGCTAGGTGTCGAGCGAGAGTCGGTCGGTCTCCGAGCGCTGATGGTAGGCTGAAGAGTGGGTATTGGTGGGTCCTGCCAGGCACGTCAAAACCGAGACTTTGTCTCGGAGGAGGACTTCTTCGACGAAGCCGGGCGCCGCCTAATCGTGCGTCTGGCCGATGAGCCGGAGGACGGTCTCGACTGTCCAGACTGGGCCGAACGCTGGAACGACGAGGTGGAGGATCGTCGCCAGGATGGGCGGAAGGTGGAGGCCCTGCGGGCCTGCGTGGCCGGCTGCAGCCCGATCTTTTTTGCGGTCAGTCTCGCCTTGACAAGATTGTCGAAAGCTTCGTCTGTGGACGAATTGAATAGGCCTTCACCGTCGAAGGGGAGATCTTCAATCCTCCTTCTGGTGTCCTCCTGGATGTCGGCCGGTCGCAGCCAAGCATGGCGGCGAAGGCCGACGGATCCCGCCATGACCCGGGAGGCGATCTCCACTGCGTGCCGGGAGGAGGCCATCTGGTGCCGAGCGATGGAGATAGCCTCATTGAAGATCACGGAGGAGGCTTGGCGGATGTCCTCCGGTACCGCCTCCATCGCCGGTTGCAGGCGATCGAGCACTTTTTTCAGGTATGCCGCGAGGCAAGCCTGAGTGTTGGACAGCCTGATCTGCAAGGAGGCAGCTGAATAGAACCTCCTTGCGTAGGCGTCCAACTTCCTGCCCTCCTTGTCCGGCGGGGTGGTATGTTGCCTGCCGGAGCCCTTTGTCTGTGCCGACTCGACGACCACAGAGTTCGGTACAGGGTGATTAAAGAGATAACCGGCGTTATCCTTCTGCACCCTGTAGAGGTGTTCTAACCGCTGCGGTATCGGCTGAGCCGAGGCCGGTCTATCCCAGGCGGCCTTCACCAGTCTGGATACCCGGGGCAGGAGAGGCAGCGGGGCCGTGGAAGGTCGCTTCTCCTCGAAGACGGAGAAGGCTGGATCGTCGTCCTCCGGCTCCGCATCGGCGATCTTAAGGCCGAGGGTAGTGGCCATGCGGAGCAGCATCGCAGAGAACTGGTGGACGTCCTCTGGAGCAGAATCTGGGATCGGGTCCCCGAATCCCAGCGGAGGAGACTCCTGTGAGGCCGCCTCAGACACCTCTGACTCCGCGCTCGAGTCGTACGACTCCGAGCTCGGTGAGTCCTCTCGCCGCTCGCTTTCCGGCTCCTTCGTCGCCGCAGGTGTTGCCTTCCTAGGCTTCTCCGCAGCCGGGGCGGTGGTAGCAGCAGCGTCCCGCTTGGGATGGCTGACCACTGACTTCACCCTCTTGGTGGTGACCGGGGTAGTCTGGCAGGCTGACGTCGTCGTAGCCCGCTCAGTCACCACCGACTCCGTAGGGCGCGTCGCCGTTGCCGTGACCCTAGGAGGTGGCGATATCGCCCGATACCGTGGTGAAGGATCCCTCGCCTTATGATATCGAGGAGAGGGAGAGCGGCTGAAGGAGCGGCGGTCCGACGGAGATCGGCTTCGGCGTCGACGGTACCGAGCCTCGTCCCCTCTAGGCGAGCGCGATTCGCGCTGTCGACGAGGTGACCGGGACCTCCGGAAGGTCTCCCAGCGACTCGGGCCACGATGGTACCGATCCCGGTACGATGGCGAATGCGACCGATAGGAGGCCGGGCGCTCTCTCCACTCAGATTCCCTCGCGTACCTGGCCACGTAGGACGCCGAGGTGTATCTGGAGGCAGACGAGCGAGGTTGTTCCTCTCTTGTCTCCCTCGGAGGCGGCGAGGCCACCGGACGCTCGGAAGAGCGGGACCGGGACCTAAAGGAGGTCGAACGCCGCTCCGGAGAAGCAGAGGGCTCCCTCTGCTGCAGGTCGGCCGACCTGCGACGGCTAGAGGGCGGTGGCGCTCCTCCACCAGGGTTGGAGGGTCTGCCACAGGCGAGTCCGGGCGCTGTTGGGGAACGTCCTCGATCTCATCCTCCGAGAGATCGACGGACTCGCCTCGCCCTTTGGAAGGCTGCTGAGTAGGAGGAGGAGTAGGAGGTCGAACGTCCCCAGCCGGAGAGCGCTTCTTCTCCTTCTTCTTTTTCTTCTTCTCCTTCTCCTTGCCCTTGCCTCCGTCCGGAGCAGGGCGCTTTTTAGCAGGCGTCTCCGTAAGGGGAGCCTCAGCCTTCCTCGCCGTCGAGGATCCTTTTGCTGACTTGGCAGCCGCCGACAGCTTCGGGATCCTCGGTAGCGCCGAGATCGGCGTTTCGCCGGTACCGAGCCCGATACCGACGAGGTGGACGGAACGGCAGCCGCCGATACCGTCGATGGCGTGGTCGTCTTCTTGTCGGCCATCTTGGAAGTGGAGGTCTCGTCTATCGCCCGCAGAGACTGCTCCCAACAATAAGATTTGAGTCTCGCGGAGCGGTTGCGGAGAGTTTGGGGAGTAAAATCCCGGCAAATTGGGCAAGTCCGGATGTTGTGGGACTCACCCAAACAGAAGAGACACTCCTTATGGCCGTCGTTGAGGGCAACCTTGCGGCCGCAGGACACGCACTTTTTAAAGAGCGCGGACATAAGACGAAGAACGCCAAACTCCGAAATACAAAAAGACGAAAAACCGAAGGGGGAGTCCGAAAGAGAGGTCAAAGACAGTCCGAAAGTCCGTAAAACCGTGAAAAACAGCAAGCCAAGCACAACGTGAGAGGAACAAACTGAAGAACCTTCCGTACGCGGCGGCGGACGAGAAAGAACTGAGGAGAGACCGTTGCTCGGCGGGAGGAGCATGCGCAGTACCGGCGTGGGGGAGGGGTTCCCGCCAAGCGAACAAGCTCTAGAAGTTTCCGAACGCTACCGCGCAGGCGCTAAAGCTCCTAGTGTATGAAGGCACAGAGACCACGAAGAAGAATTGCAGATTACACTAAATTGGGTGGGGTTGCCAACACACCAGAGAACAGGATCAAAATTCAAAATGATCTTGACAGATTGGAGAGCTGGGTCAAAGCTAACAAAATGAATTTCAACAGAGAGAAATGTAAGGTCCTGCGCTTAGGCAGAAAAAATGGAATGCACAAATATAAGATGGGGAACACGTGGCTGGATAACAGTACATGTGAAAGGGATCTAGGAGTCTTGGTAGATCACAAACTGAACATGAGTCAGCAGTGTGATGTGGCAGCCAAGAAAGCCAACACAATTCTTGGTTGCATCAATAGCAGTATGGTGTCTAAACTGAGGGAGGTAATGGTACCACTCTATTCTGCATTGATTAGACCTCTTTTGGAATACTCTGTCCAGTTCAGGGCACCTCAATTCAAGAAGGATATCGACAAGCTGGAGTGTGTCCAGAGGAGGGTGACCAAAATGGTGAAGGGTCTGGAAGCCATGCCCTATGAGGAGTGGCTTAGGGAGCTGGGTACGTTTTGTCTGCAGAAGAGAAAGTTAAGAGGGGACATGATAGCCATGTTTAAATATTTGAAGGGATGTTATGTCGAGGAGGGAACAGGCTTGTTTTCTGCTGTTCCAGAGGCTAGGACAAGGAGCAATGGATTCAAGCTGCAGGAAAGGAGATTCCACCTGAACCTCAGGAAGAACTTCCTGATGGTCAGAGCTGTCCGGCAGTGGAATATGCTGCCTTGGAGTGTAGTGGGGTCTCCTTCTTTGGAGGTTTTTAAGCAGAAGCTGGATGGCCATCTCTTGGGAATGCTTTAATAGATGTTCCTGCACAGCAGGGGGTTGGACTGGGTGGCCCCTGTGGTCTCTTCCAACTCTATGATTCTATGATTCTATGAGTTTTTAAGAAACAATATGGATAATGGAGTAGCAGACAGGAGAATATGAGCACAGGAAAGGCTGTGATGAGAGCCTTATTAATACAAAAAAATATGGAATGGAAAAAGAAACAGTAGGCTAAGATCAACAACTTAATGAGGAAAATTAAAGAATTAGAAATAAACTTGAGTTTTGGAGAATCCCCAAAATAAGGAAACCCTTCACAATTTAAGATTGCCACAGAAACAAGTCTCCATGACTGAAGAAATAGAAAAGAAGGTACAATATCTGAAACAACAAAATTTTGTACATGCAGATAAATCCTTGGCTTGCTTATAAGCTATGAAAAGAAAAGAAAAAAGATATTGATTTTGGAATTAAAAGAAGGTGAAAGCAGAATTACCAATGAAAAGGAAATTAGAAAACTATAACTACTTTTGAACTTATACCAAGTAGCACCAGTTAATGAAGATGAATTGTAAACTTACCTTAAAACTCAGTGTCTCCTGAAGTCCAGTCAGAGGAATGATAACTATTGAATAGGCCAATTTCCATAATGGAAATAAGTAAAAGGATTGATAAGTTAAAACTAAGAAATACTCCAGGACCAGATGGCTTTCCTGCAAATTATTACAAATGCTTTAAAGAACAATTGCTAAAACCAATGCAAAAAATGATGAAAGCAATGTTACAAAATGGAACAAATGCTGAGAGGTAGCAAGAAATGAACATTGCTTTAATCCCTAAGGAAAAGTTATGCAATTTATCAACCAAAATTATAGACCTATTTCCCTTTTAAATGAAGATTATATAATTTTCACATCAATTTTGGCTTACCAGCTTAACAAAAATTCTACAAAGAGATAGATAGATAGATAGATAGATAGATAGATAGATAGATAGATAGATAGATCGATCAAAGTGGTTTCCTATCTGAAAGGCAAATGCATAATAACATCAGAATAGTACCGGATATTATAGAACACTATGAAGTACATAATGAAAACAAAAGGAGCTTTGATCTTTTTAGATATCAAGTAGTCTTTTGATAACATTAATTGGAGTGTTTAAGTTAAAGTACGAGTATACATGAAATTTGGAAAGAATTTTCAAAAGTAGATTGAAGCCATTTGTAAAGAACAAAGTTCTTTAACTTTGATTAAGTTAAATGATTAACTAATCATTAATGGAGAATTAACAGAAAAAAAATTGGACTAGGAACATAACAAGATTGTCACAGCTGTCATCCATTTTAGTCTTGGAAGTTTTGCTAAGAGCAATAAGAAATGAAGATCAATTGCAAGGTATTAAACTTGGCAAGGATGAATACAAACTGAAAGCACTTGCAGATGATTTTTTTTAAAAACCCAAATACTAGGATTGACTTCCTTAATGACATACTTAAGACATTTGGACAAGCAGCAGGCTTCAAAATTAGCAGAACAAAATCAAAGATTTCAATGAAGAATGTTAAAGAAAAGCAAAAAGTTCAAGTAAAAAAGAAATTTAGATTGAAGATTATGTGTAAAAAGAAATATTTTGGAATAGACTTAATATCTAATAATAATTAATTCAAAATAATGAATTAAATGTTTGGAAACAATTAAAGAAAAGTTGGAAAATTGGAAGACGCTGAAATTATTACTATTAGGTAGAAGTTCAGTTATTAGTGTTCTCCTGGAATTGTATATCTCTTTCAAATGATCTCAGTCATTATAGCTAGTACATGCTTTGAACAATGTAAAGATCTTTGAAAATTCATATGGGGTGGTCTAAAACCCAGAATAAGATTTAAACCTATGACAGATGTTAAAGAGAGGGCAGGATTTGCTGTTTTGGATTTCAAACTGTACTACAAAGCTGCTTGTATTGTATGGATGAGATCTTAGATAATATTGGAAAGCTTAAAGCTCTTGGATGTTCCTGATCTTCACTTTGGTTGGCATGTCCTTCTGTGGTATAATAAATCTAAGGTTCAAAAATCATTCACTAACTATTTAATTAGGAAGGTGCTGTATAATGTATGGGTTAAATATAAACAGTTTTACATACTAAAACTCCCCCTTGGTTATCATCATCTGAAACACTTTCCTTGAAAGGGTTGTGAAGACAAGGTGAATGGAAGACCTATAGAGATCTTTTGCTACAAAGAGGAGAATGATACCAGCTAAAAAAATGGGAAAGGACAATTATTAGATGAGGGGTTAAATATCCAATGGTTCTCATATCTGTAGGTTTCAGAGAGTTTTAAAATGGATATGAAAAATTGTGGATTAGATCTGCAAAAAAAGAGAATTTGACAATTACCTTCTGAAAGGAGAAAACACCTGATTGCTAATATTTACAAAATGCTATTGAAACTTAATCTTGACGATGAAATAGTTAAAGATTGCATGGTTAAATGGGCAAAGAACTTGGTCATAATACAGTTTTTGAAAACTGGGAAAACTGGGAAAGAAATAATGTAACTATCAGTTGTTACGATCTAAAAGAAAATTTCATGAAAATGATGTACAGACAGTGTCTTTCCCCAGATAGAATAGCAAAGACATATAAAGATTTAAACAATAAATATTGGAAATGTGGTAAGAAAGTTGGGACCTTTCTTCATATGTGGTGGAATTGTGAGAGAGTAAAAAAAAAAATCTGGTATTTGGTGAGATAAAAATGCAATTAATTCTATGAAGGAAAGTCAGTTTAAACCCAAAATTTTTCCTACTAGGTCTTTTTGAATTTGACAATAAAACAGAGAAAAGTGTAGACTTTGCTGGTATATGGTGATAACCGTCAGAATAGCCCTAGCTAGATACTGGGGGAAAAACTAAAATTCCCACAGAAGAATGACAAATAGATTGAGAGAAATTGCAAAAATGGATAAACTTACATAGATGGTAAAGCTAACAGCAAATTTGTTAAAGACTGGGTATTGTTTAAGGATTATCTGCAACAACGATTTGGAGAATTATTTAGAATTAGTGTTGAGATAAAGGAAAGTAATAATGTCACTCTGTTCTACTTTGGTTAGACTTCACCTGGAATAATGTGTCCAGTTCTGGGCATCACTGTCCAAGAAGGATATTGACAAGCTGGAACGTATCCAGAGGAGGGCAACCAAAATGGTGAAGAGTCTGGAAACCATGCCCTATGAGGAGAGATTAGGGAGCTAGGTAAGTTTAGCTTGATGAAAAGAAGGTTAAGAGGGGACATGATAGCCATGTTTATTTGAAGGACGTCATGTTGAAGATGGAACAATCTTGTTTTCTACTGCTCCAGACTAGGACACAGAGCAATGGATTCAAATTAGAGGAAAAGAGAATGTCCTGATAATAAGAGCCATCCAACAGTGGAATATGCTGCCTTGGAGTGTGATGGGACCACCTTCTTTGGAGGTTTTTAAACAAAGGCTGGGTGGTCCTTTGCTGGGGGTGCTTTGAGTGTGTGTTTCTACATGGCTACATGGGTTGGACTCAATGGCCATTGTGGTCTCTTCCAACTCTATGATTCTATGACTCTATTGATTTTTGGATTCAAAGACTAATTATTTATCTATTATATATGGATGGATTATAATTTTGGAATTGTTATGAAGCATTTAGAAAGTATTAGTTATGTTTATGCATTAAGGTTATTTTTTATACATATATATATACATACATACAGAGAGAGAAAGAGATCTAGTTAGATATATTGCAAAACCAAATCCAGGAAAGAGTTTCACTGCAAAGAGTTCTTTTTGCACGTGTCTGTGTAAGATAGTTGATCATTCTTTAAAACCAGGGTGGAAATCATGCAACCCTCTGGCTGCTGGAACCCTTCCCAAGACTGCTAATGTGAGACATGATGGGAGTTGCAGTCAACACATCTGGAGGGCCATATGGTTCCCACATCAGTTTAAAAATATAAAGCATTGGTGGTTACACGGGCTGTTTTTTGTTGTTATAACACAGATCTCAAGAAGTATTGTGCTATCGACCTATTTTAGCAATTATTTCCTCAGATAACAGGAGGTAATTAGAGATATAGTTCTTTCTCTTTTTAGAAACGAGTTTTATAGAAATAAATCCAGGAAAAAATATGATTAATGGTGGTGGAAAAGCCTAGCAATTAGAGAGGGAGGGAGGGGGGAGAGAGAGAGAGGCTCTCCATTGATGCATGAAGGATTTTGTCTAGGTAAGACTATACTTTTAATTTAAGATATAAGCATGATGATGAAGAAAAAGACCTCCTCTCCAAATTTCATCTGGCTTGTTCAAATGCGTCTTTTAACATCTTTATAGTGTCAATTTTTATAACCTACCTGTTGCCATTGGCCACAGTGGTGATATTTTTGACAGACATCTGTCTTTGAAGTAATTCATAGTGCAGTCTTCATCAATGTTGCCATTCCGTCTGGTAGTGATGGGTGTTATAGTTGAATACATGTAGGGGAACCAATTAGGAGAAGGATGAATAATATTTTTTCTTATTGATTAGTTATTTGGGTCTTAACATTACTTTATGTTTTACATGTATATTATACATAAAAAAATTAAAAAGTTTTTTAAAATTGCCCAAAGGTAGCTTTATAGTAATTTCATTTGAAATCAGTAAAACCATTCTAGAATAACCTCCTGGGAGCTATATTACAAAAATAAACATAAATCCATGCTCAGACTGAGAAGTAGCATGAAACCTGGTGCTTAGTGCTATGGCATATGAGCCATAGAGTGAATGTATATTGAGGCACAGTGTGAAATTTGGCACAGTATGACATTTCCTTCTTATATTCTGGTCCAATTCTTGTTCTCTGTACTTCAGATATAAAGCTTTAATTGTTCTCTTTATTGAATACACCAAGTTATTCTGAAAGCATAGGAAGAAGTCAAAAGATCTCATCGGGTGATTATTCAGGTTTATAGATTATGTAAAATATATTTTAAAAAATTGGTTGCGGCAGCAGGGATATGGATTCTTTTACCACATACCTACTCAAAGACATGATCAGCAAATGCAGAGGTAATCCTTGAATGCATTTGGATTTATGAGTGATCCTTGTGCTACTATGTTTCTTCCTGCAGAGGGCAGTGGAATACAAACCCAGAAGCAGGAGAACACTTAAAAACAGCTGACTTGTGGCTGCTGTCAGTTTCAATATACTTCAGAGAATTTATGGAGTGTTCATGGAAGGTTTGCATAACACAGCATCAAATGAACACTATTGTGGCTAAAATGACTGTGAAACTACTGATTCAACACTTGAATGCAGTTGTCCAAATTTTTTCAAAGAGATAAAAAGCAACATTTCAAAAGGAGCTCATTGTTCAGGACACACACACACCCATGCTTGCAAATTCTGAAGTTAATGTGCCAGCACACCAATAAACTGCGTATTTAGTGGCAGTCAAAATATCTGCACCAAACATGCATGAATAAAAGTGCTATAGTGTATGTGTCTGCAAGTGTGACGATTTTAAAAATGTGGATCTTTATAGTCAAGCCAACTTTAAGTATATGCCTGAAGGAAAATGACTTCATGGTCTATGGTTGTGCTAACTTGATGTTGACTCAAATCTTGGACTTGATTCACTTGATGGCTAGTGTGCTTTTGTTCCTAACTAAACCTTTCTTTCTTTATTTTAAAATCACCTCCTTCCTCTTGGTTTAATAAGTTGGCTTGCTAGGTTTGAGAATGGTGGAGTCAAGAGTTTTTGTCAGAAGTCTGTAGTTATAACACACATGCAGAAAGACAGAGAGAGGGGAAGAGGGGGAGAGAGAGAGAGAGAGAGAGAGATGGGGGCGGGAAAGCTGCATGATGTAGTTCTCTGAGTGTTGGACTCTAGGAGGCCAGGGTTCAAATCTTCACTCAATCATGGAAACTCATGAGTGACCTTGGACAAGTCTCCCTGTTAAGAGAAGGCAATCACAAATCTCCTCTGAGGAAATCTTGTCAAGGAAACCCTCCCCTAAGTTGGAGTCAGCTTGAAGGAACAAAACAACAACCACAAAGACAGATAAGTAGGCAGATAGATAGAATTTCTATGATATCTGGATGAGCATAGCAAAGGTAAAGCAACAGTGGGTAAATTTACTACATTATTTACTATAAGATTGTTTCTTTATTATCATCATTTTTATACAAAACATAAATTCTTTAAAACAATTTTTTTCAATCAGTTTTTACACATGTAGATTTACTGTATTTTCTTTAACTTCCAGCATTTCCACCTAAAACCTTAGTATTTTCTTAGATATTATCATTTATCAACGTACTTCTACAATTTTCTTTAAATATCATTTGCTCCAGAATCTTAACTTCTAAGTAATCTTTTTTGCAACTTTAATGTATGTTTTCTTAAAACTCCTCAAATGTAATAATGTATTATCACGTTCTAAAAAAGTCCATTATATGTTTATTATATGTATCAATTTTTCAATCATTGTACTGGAGGTAATTGTCTATTGGAGCACATTCGTTTTTTATATTTTCTTCCGTTTGATTTCTTAATTTTTGTGATAATACATCTGCTGTTTCCATCTCTAGTAGGCTTTGTGTCCATTACTCAATTTTGGGAACATCTTCGTTTTTGCATAATTTTGCATATTCTATTCTTGCTATTGTTGTCGTATAAAGTAGAATTCTCCAGTTTTTCTTATTTGTCTGAGTGTCTTATTCACCTAGTATATTTAATAAGTAAATTTCTGGCATCATGGTAAATTGAACATGGAAAATTTTTTCTATGTTTTTATGTATGTCTTTCCAATATTTTCATGCCTTTGAGCAGGTCTACCATATATGATATGTTGTTCCATTCTGCGCAACATACTTCCAACATTTATTTGTTCCAACCTTGTATATTCTTTGAAGTTTTTCTGGGGTCATATACTATCTATGGGATATTTTAAAGTAATGTTCTTTCAGGTTTTGAGCTATTGTAAATTTCATGGTCCTTTTCCAACTAGTTTCCCATTGGTCCAACTGTACTGAGTATCCAATATTCTGAGCCCACTTTATCATCATCTCTTTAATAGTTTCTTCCTCTTTTTCATAAAGCAGTAAGGTCTTGTGTAACTTTGCCATTAAGTGTGGTGGATTTTCCA